>JAPYKE020000692.1:0-210197 GCA_028554795.2 Sinohyriopsis cumingii | reverse complement strand
TCTGTTGATTTGTATATTGTCTAATTTAATGGAATTTAGGAGCTTACCTATTGGTGTCACAGTGGAATATGTTATACTGAATGCTCATTTTGGCTATTGTTTGCTCCATCTACGGTAAGCAGTGACCACATTTAGAACTTCATGTAGCATAATCGCTGAGAGACAAGCAAGCAGTATTGGTAAAACAACGGAGAAATTTTGATCAATAACTGTTCTGTAAAATAATTAAGCAGAGATGCTGCTTGGGTAAGCGGATGGCGCAAAATTTGTACAAATTCGCGCCTTTGAAGAGCCGTACAGCGAACGAATTCCTGCATATTAGTTGAATGTTGCGCATATGGAAATATACTCGGCCCGATTTAGAATTTTTATTTACAGCTCAACCTTGGAGAGCTTTATGCGAAATTGGTAGCACCAATAAGCGTATCGTAGCGCTTGTCGAAATGTCTGTTTTTCGTATCCACAGTCATTTACACATTTAGGTTCTCCATCTTGACATGATGGGTTGTTGAACTAAGTGACACTTACACATTATGCCCTGGAAAAAGCATTATGTCGTAGTTTGCACATGGAATCAGTTAGTTTTACAAATGCGTGTTTAAAATACGAGCTTCCTTGAAAATTCCAAATGGCCAATTTTCGGCGTAATTAAACTTCAGATAATTGTTATGTTGACAGTAATTTGTAATGATATGAAATATATCTGAATATTATGGCTGGGAAAGTGTTAATAGAGATACCAGTGGGTGATTTGGAGACCGAAAATGGTGGTCCGATGTACATGATGGTGAGACAAAACTAAAAGTCATTCCGGCTTTTTTGAAAATGTAGAAAAGGCAGAATACTGAGCTAAATCAAAATACAGGCAGTTTAAAAGTACAAGGAAATTCTCATTTTTATTCCCAAAACTATATATACCTCTCAAGGTTTCGACAAACTCAAAGAAAGGAATGAGGAAACTAAATTAGAAAGTAAAGATATTGATTTCATCAAAATACCTCTGTCTCGTGGCTAAAGTGAGTCCTGCATCTACTCAATAGATCAGCCTTAATGTCCTAAAGTATTTGAATATAAATTACTGTCAACTAACAAGCAGTCTGCTTGAAGGTACTTGTGTTATCTGGTCAGAGATGAGAATGGCATAAAATGGAATATGCATATTTGAAAGACATAAAAAGCACCACCTATCACTGACAGACTATCTTAAGATTTGGAATTACCATCAAGTTCATATGTGTATCGATAACGTAATGTTTCACAGCCTGTTTATTATGAATGGTATCGCTACGTGGCACAGTTGTAACACTTTAGCCATATTGATATTTGAAAAGTAGTAATTTCATTGCTTAATAAACGTGGAATTTATATTTATTTATACGACTATCTCAATAGCAAACGTCACTCTAAAGAAAATCCCTCCAAACCGGCCAACTTTGTTTTGCGCAGCAATGAAAGATAAGATCGTTTCATTATATTAATCGTTGACTTTGTTAGTTTGAACCAACAAGATCTCATCTCAATACCTATCGAGGTGGGTGGGTGTCGGCAAATAGCTGCGAGATCGACATGATTTTCGTTTAGTCTGACTCCAGCCCATTATGAATCGCACTCCACCTCACGTCTTCGAACGTACATTCCTGCCACATTTACTGGATAACTGAGGACTCTTCAGTCTCTTTAAATCTTACAAAGTCAAGCCAAACCGTGTTCCATATGAGCAAACGTTTCATATTGTATTATTGTGGAATATATTGATCACTACCTCACAATATAAATTAGGCTGTCAAAATAGCATTATTCGGCATTGCTTTCGCCGTGCACGACTTTTTTTTCTCCAGAATAACAAAGCATATCGAACAAGGTTTGGTTTGAAATTCGTAAGATTTAAAGGGATTAATTAATCCTCAGCTAGTCATCAACTGTGCCAGATAGATACTTTAGAAGACCGAAGGTGGGGTACGTTTTATAACGAACATGATCCAGACTATTCAAACTGTAACAATTCATATGATAAAAATGAATATTAAGGCAATATGAATTTTAAGTTAGCATTAATGTTGTATTATTCCTTTTTACAATTATATATGATGATAAAAGTGGTAAAGAGCTTTCTCACATAACTTACGACCCGGATTCAAACCCAAGAATGTGCAAATATTATTTTGGGGATTCTTTTATGTGTTGTTTAAACGTGAATTGGGAAAAGGACTTATGCTACAGCTTACTATTCTTTGCGAATATACACCAAATACAGCTGAACATACACTGTATACGCCTTACATGATTACAGGGGATTCCTGAAGACATCTGCCATCGATCTAATATGCCTAGCCAATAGATCTCAGCATATAAAAAAACGAAAATTTGTTTGCTATGCGTGAATAACGGATATGATACATCTCAAGGGTGGAGACCTTGGTGTACATCCCCAATAGAACATCTAATCTATCCTGCTTGAAATCAGTAAATTTTCAGGTCAGTGTCATTAAATGTAGTCAAAAGTACCTAATTCGTTTTAAATATTGTGTGTGAAACGAATTAGAGACTGTTTAGCAACATTTTATTACGCTGACCTGAAAATGTAATGAATTACAGATAGGTAAACTTCGCGATGCTATGTGGAATAAACTAAAAGTATTTTCACTCGGAACTTATCCACTCGTGAAACTATTGGGTTTTCATCAATGTAATGAAAAAAATTCTTTATTCACTTGCATCAAGCAATCATTTTATCTTTATTTTGCTATATGCCGTGAATTACTGGATTTTATAAACAAGACGTTTTGATGATTCACTCCGTAGAAATACGATATATAACTTTTCACAGCCCGTCAATAGTATTTAACATATCATGACCAAAAACGTAAATCTTGTAACAAGTCACATCGGTGGTCTAGATGTAGATATAGCTAGCACTCATAATGAGGACATAGGATACAATCCAATCTTTTTTCGTTATTTTATGTCCTGTCGTACCTCCAATGGCGAATGAGATTGATATGACTGCTTATATATTCCATACGAATGCACACAGAACAGCAGGACACAGACATCAGACGACTGTCATTATCGCGCAAGATACAGCAAGAAATATGATTCCTGTGATACATATTACAGCTAAATTTTTTGAATATAAAATAAAATGAAGATATGCTTGCTTTGAGTGAATAACGGCTATATTTCACTAAAGTAATTTCATCCACCCGATCAAATGTGTCTGATATTCACTTATTTCAAGCACATTTCCTATTGAGGACACTTCAAAATACGGGATGAGAGAGGGGAAAAATAGTTTCCCCTATTCGTGGTCAAAAAAAAATATTATGACCTCGACCCTTCAGATGTTAAGAAGTATTATGGCTTGAAAACAAATAGTGCAGCTTGTGTCTACAAGTATACCGCGACACTTTACAAACGATAATATGTGTTTCTTTTAACATCATACTCGATTATGATGGTTTCAGTTCATTTAGAAGTTGACAGTATTTTGCAAATATTTTTCTTATAATAGTGTACAAATATCTGAGTGAATCCTAGAGATACGTTAGAATCATTCGATTTTGTCAGAAAACTTCCTTTTTACCGTTAGTTTATATTTTACCAGGCATAGTTTGAGTTAAAATATTGCATGCGAATTTAACCTCCACATGATGCACTTCAAATAGGATCATATATAATTCACCCATTCAGAGAAAAGTAGAACGAATAACATACGTGCTTCGAATACCCCTTGGAGCGGTGTTTCTATGGCTTTGAGTTAAATATAGAAGTCAGTAATCTTCACGCCACCCTTGTGTTAATCATAAAATATAATAGTGAACGAGAAGCATCAAACTCAACCTGCCTAATTCATGCAAATAAGCAATCACTTGCAAGTATCAAAAGAAGGGGTTCGATGCAAAGCCTTATTTGCTTGGGTGGTCGACTTCTAACTACTCCCTGTGTTTCTTTAATTTATCTTAATTATATAATTTATCCATTAATATAATCACCTTTATTAAAAGGTATCCAATGACAGCTGCAGTTAGATCAATATACTTTCAGATATCGACAGATAACAATAATGAAAATTATTAATAATACAAAACTTTGGAATTATAAAATGTTGGAAAGTACGTTCCACTGTTACATGTATGATTTAATTACCAATCAATAGATTTAGTGCCTGATTTTTATATTTTAATGTCAATAATGTTTCACATTTTGTAACAAATTTAAAGAAACCTTATCTCAAGAATCAACTTAAATAATACACATCGACCGATTAAAGAAGTAAAGGATCTCAGTTCTAAACCATACTCAGCAAAACAAGTATACCTGATGATTATACCTTAATAATTCCAATTTTTATAAATGAAACGGATTTTCCGCAATATGATTGGCTGTAAACGGTCACGTGATACTGATCTGGAATTTGTTATACATCGATAAATTCCGGGACTACTTTCGGTTTTTGTACTGTTATGGATTTGACTATAATGTGATGGATGTTACAAACGCTGAAAATGAAACAGAACAACAGAGATTGATAAATTCCCGCATACAGCACCTTATGACCTCAATCACCCTAGCTATACACAAGAACAACAATAATAGCTTGGGAACTGGGTCGCTGACGCATATAAACTGAGATTCAATAAATTATCTGAGGAGGACTTAAAAGCTGTTGAAATAAATCAATACTCAGAGGCTACTACACGAAACACAAAATGGGGAATATCCGTTTTCAATAGCAATTTTTTAAAACTTTTTTATTTTAATTTTGTTTACTTATTTAAAAAACGTGAATTCCTTCCAGCACTCCAGCACTAAACTATGCAACCAAACACAAAAATAAGGCCGGGATTGCGAGCAACTCTTCATTTAACAACTACACATTGAATTTCAGATTAGATAACTGAAAGGGTCTTGTCAAGTGTTAACGCTGATGAAAAAGATATAAAATGTTATTCCTGTACAGGACATACTATAATAAGAAAGAATGTCCTTTTTTATATCAAAATAAATGTGCTGACACCACGGGTAGCCATTGCCTAAGATGTAAAGTATGAAGTTACCGAATAAACCTAACTGTGACATTAGTTACATTTCATTTGACATTAGATCACATAACGGTACTTCACAAATATTAACGCTGTTGAGAATGACATAAAATGTTATTTCTGTATACAGTTTATTTAATTGTTACCTTTAGCATCATCTTGTTCATATTTACATGTTATTCATTGCTAAAATCCATTATGATTTAAGATTTGATTGGAAATTTAAGCTAGCACACTTGTTCGTTCCGTATCTGCTGTTAGTATCTAAGGTCATGGTCATCTGACGTAGCAGATGGGACTGACTAAAATTTGACAAGAATATTGTAAATGAACTAAATGTGTTGAAACCATCGTTAGCCATTGCCTAAGATGTAAAGTATGAAGTTTCAGAATAAAGGTAACTGTGACAGTAGTCAATATGTTTGTATGATTCTGTACAGGTTATGTATCATGGGGCGATGTGGAGCGGCGAGTGAAAGGAAAGTACGCGCTACTTAAATTGGAATGCATTGTTGATGGAATAAGCTGATTTGACGAAGAAAGGACGAACATGGAATTACAAGAATGAAATGATCATGGTTGGGGATTTATCGAAGTGTAGATTTCATCTACTTACTCACAAAGTTAACATAAAGTCCTTGGGACTTTATTTACTTTGTGAGTGATTAGGCAAAATTTACACATCGATAAATACCTAAAAATGATCGTTTAATCCAATAATAATTTCTTCCGGGGGAATAAGTTCTAAAATTATGCATGTTCTTTTAAACAATTGTCAGAGGCTGGATTCATTCGATATTAGGGTGTTACGTACGACTTAATGCCTTTGTGGTCCAGTGAATATCAACCACATCCACTATATTGCTTAACATTGCTGATACCTAACAGATGTTGATCATAAAATGCAATCTCTCTCTCTCTCTCTCTCTCTCTCTCTCCATTTATCTGTCCTTTTTCAACCAAGCATTACCACTAAAAATGTACACACACACACACAAACACAAACCCGTTTCAAAATTTTAATGTATTCAACTAAAACAAAATATACATGGCTAAATATATAACCGCCTACACTCATTATTAGAAACTGTAAATTGTATTTCGATGTCTATAGGAGGATTCACATTGTTGTCCACATTTCAGAATAATATTATTTTTAAGCTCCTTTGTTTCCTAAATTATTTATGAACAAATCATTTTCCACAGATATTTTATATTAATAAGCTCAATTGATGCGCGTTATATTTTACCTTTGCTCGTTACGCACATTCCTCCCTCTCATAGGGACTTTATATTTAATATTAGTTGTGATCAAAGAAATTACAAAACTCTCAAGAAAGAAACATTTGAATTCTGCTGCATTTCATTTTGATTTTACCCTAATATATGCATATTTATCATATTCCTAAATATAATTACCCTTGGTTTACAATATGCCTAAGAATGAAAGGCAGAAATGTATTGGCAAAAGAATGTTATCCTGTTTTCATCTCTGCATGTTTTCATGCGCAAATCATATCGTTACATTATAATATGTGAAAATATGGGTATATATCCACTTACCACCGTGACATCAGTGATCAAACCCGCTGTGATACATTGTTACAATCATACGTTTGTAGTAGAGTCTGCCTCGGATGAGGGAGGCCGTGGGGTCGATCCCCGGCCGAGTCATACCAAAGACTTACAAAAATGGTACTAACAGCTGCCTCGCTTGGCGCTCAGCATTAAGAGTTAGTGTTAGGACCGGTCGGCCTGGTGTCAGGATAATGTGACTGGGTGGGACATCATGCTAAATGTCTGCGGCATGATGCCCCAGTGCTACATATCATTATAAACTGCCTCACTGCAGATATCGTAGCGATATGACTGAAAAATTGTTAAAGCTACGTTAAAAATCAAAATCACCTCACTTCCCACACGTTTGCAGTGGCATGGTGTCAAGTACTATAACAGGTCATTCCATCTCTGCAACCATCATCCCTTAGGAGACAGGATGTATATATTTTCACTCTAATACAGTAATTTTCAGTGATATAGTGATATTGTATCCCCATAATAATTAGCAAGTATATATATATATATATATATATAGAGAGAGAGAGAGAGAGAGAGAGAGAGAGAGAGAGAGAGACATACATACATACATAGAAAGAGACAGACATACAGACAAAGACATAGACAGAGAGTAATACAAAGAGAGAGAGAGAGACAGACAGAGAGAGAATATTTACTTTTGCTACGTTAATACCGGTTATATTTAATTGTGTGGTACAACAAAACGATACATTTTCATGAGATACAATATATTATTTATATACAAAACATGACATATATCTGGTATTGTAACCAGCAAAGAGACTTTTTCTTTGAGTTATATACCAGACATGGTCATTATGCTACTCCACCCTCCTTGTCTTAAATTCACCTCACTGTCATTGGATGAGCAAAATATTATCCGTGGTTTAAGTGAACTTTAGGATTGGGATGACTATAGCAGTTGCATTAAAGTTACATTTTTAACGATTTATGCATAAGTTTGTTATGTCTGATCGAATACTTAATCATGTGCAGCAATGCTTCAAAATCTGGCTTGTCACTATGGTCAAGAAAGTGAGGCAAAATGATTTCTTAAGGGTTCAAGCGACGTCGCGGCAGCTTTTTAGAAAATAAAAGTAATCTCCATATCTGAAAGGTAAAGCAGTTTCCATTTATCCGTTTTAATGCACAACGTAAGCGTTTTTCGTGTTCCATATTTAACGTCTATAGGCAGACACAATCAAACGTCAAATTGCATGATACTTTTGTTTTAGGTTTAGTACCATTTTCTAGCGAACGATAGGTAATACCTGGTGGAGGAAAAACCTGGTGAGAGCTACTAGCAAGCTGTATCAGATAAACACACTAGCCAAGTATTAGCTTGAAGGAAATACATGTTTCGAAAATATCTAGACAAGTTTTGACCAACAAAAATGTAGGAATCAAAATATGAAAACTGTCTTCAGATGTGTGTATGTATGTATGTATGTATGTATGAGTGTGTGTGTGTGTGATTTTATTTTCGTCTCTATCCTATATAGCATTTCAATTCGTACAGTTCATATATCCTTGTCAACGTGTATTATGTGACAATTTCGACTTTAGACTTTTGATTCAATGCATTTCATGTACGTCTTATCCAATATTTCATGTTGTATCGTTCATATGCAAAGCTCGTTGATCTCGATCCCATGTTGAACGTAGAGAGACATCTGATTTTCGCTACAGATATAGCTTTGCAACATACAACAAAATAACGACAAATACATTTTCATCAGTTCATATACTCATAGATTTCAGAAGAAAATGACAATGCTTCGACAAGACGTATGCTGCATTCTTAACTCGTAATTTCTTGCAACCACGGAAACGACAAAATTGGGTACTAGACAAAACGTCATGAATTCACAGTTCTCATTATAGTCGTACTAGTAGTAATTGTTTTTGTTGTTGCTGCTGCTGATGCTGTAAATCTGAACTAAGTACGTTTACAATGGATCAAGCACTACAAGTTCATTTCATGGATGACATCAACAAAACACTCCAACACAAATATATCCCGTCCTTTCTACGTTTCGAATTATTTTGATAGTAGTGGTAATGGATAATATTAACTTTTTTTGTAACTGCGGTATCACAATTCAAAGTTAACTATGGACTATTTATGAATCTCTCTATCTCTTTTTCTCTATCTCTCTCTCTCTCTCTCTCTCTCTCTCAATGACCGGGACCCACATGGACACACATACACACACATACATACATACATACATACATACAATACAAGGTGTATATACTTGAACTATAAAAACAGTCATCATGATTTATAGACAAAATCATCATGATTTATAGACAAAATTAAAATTTCTAAGTAACATACATACATACATACATACATACATACATACATACATACATACATACATACATACATGCATGCATGCATGCATGCATACATAAGAGACGTACAGACAGATATAGACTACGACATGGATGTAATGAAGAAGAAGCAGTTTGTATCATCTTTTATCTTGGCTGTTAAATAAAACTTAGGCATATTGCTTTCTGTGCATGCCTGAATGACAATGATGCAACTTTCATTAAAGTCCCTGGGTCAAATATGGTACTACTTACACAAGACGTTAATGACTTTTATTTTAATATGCTATGCATAATGAATACCTACTACAAGACGTAAGTAATTTTTAAACCCATTTTCCTTTGATATTTGATGGGAAAATAACATGTTCTTATATGTATTCCAAACTTCCTATGTATTGTATTTCTATGGCTTACAGCTTATTTGCATATTGTTATCTTCGCACCCTCTTCTAGCAGCATTGACAATAAATGTACGACGCTTGTCAATGCAGAATGGAAATGGAAATAAGCGAGTGATAATCATCACTTCGCCTAAATTCATTGAGGGGGAGGGCTGTGTGTTTTGAGTTGAACGACTTCTCTATATAAGCAATATTTAATTTTTATTTTATTTCATGATACATTAAAGAAAATAAAACATACCTTTAAAATAATCGAGAAATTCTAAAAAAAATTTCTACAATTCATGCAGCTGGAGATACCGATACTTAAAAGCGATAAATATTATGGAGTAAATATTATATCTTGCAGGAAACTAATATCAAAACTAAATATTTACTGCTATGAAAATTACTTAATGGTCGCAGTCTCAATTTCAGATTTATGGATAATGAATAGATTTATTCAGGGAAACAAATCATCATATTATGTGTACATATCCATATTTCATGGGAGCTGGTATATTTGCCAATATGGAAATACCTAGGTCATGAACATACTATTTATTAGGTGTTATGGCATTCCATCAATAATTATTGCACTTCCAGTAGCTGGTAAAGGAAAGTAACGTTTCCATTTGTCAGAATGTTACCACGTGATTAAAATGAATTGGGTTCATTTCTGTATGAACTTTAAGGAGAACTACTTTTCTAAGAATACCCACTTCTAAAAATAGAGTCATGTGTACAGCATAATATAAACACTGTCAGTTAAGGCAAAGACGACGTAAGCATTAAAGGAAAACAACATTCTAAAAAACAATTAAAAAATAATTGAATAAATTTGGCTTCCATTGATTGAAGGACTGTTATTATGATGACCTTATTACAATCAAGCAGGACAATCCCAAGTGCTATAAATAGCAACGTAACAGAAAAACCACAAACACGTATTACTACGCTCAAATAAGATTTCTGCCTTTTTTAATGATGCAAAAAAAATAACATAACGAATAATTGAAATTTGAATTTTAAGAGTTGAACGTCGTTTTTCTGAGTTTATGGTGGTTTAAACTGTCAGTTGCCGACTCGCACAGCTTACATAACGCCCTTCGGGCGTTATTTGCTGTGTGAGTCGGCAAATGACAGTTTATACCACGATAAACTCAGAAAAGCAACGTTAAACTCTTAAATGGTGGAACCGGATGCGTGAACCAGATTGGATCATAAAACTTTGGGAGAAGAAAAAGTAGGAAAAAAAATATATACTGGGCAATGCCTCAAGAAAACGTCCCGGAACGATGTGACTTCTCGACAATAGTATAACAATATTTATGCAAAACCGCGTGATAATTTAAGTAAATTCGAATTGTCTGAAAGATTCCATTACACTATTAATTTCGATTTTACCCATCACAGCTCTGGTTAGAAAATATTCAATGCTAATATATTTTACATCGAGTAACTACCACGTGATACACTTCAATCCAGATCATACTGTCTTCGCCCATTTATAGCAAAAGCATCACGACTTGCAGACATGTTTCAAATATCCGTGTATTCTGTATGTATATGGCTTCGACCTAAATTTTAAATTTATTTCTCTCTCTCTGCATTATATCGTCAGCTTACCAATATTACTAAAATAACAAACTATGAGCAAAGTACCCTGTTTCCTCGCCTTCTCGCCCCTTCGATAGTCCCCTTCCCAATAACTTCAATTTTTTTATTATATACTTCCTATGCATTCACCCCTGACAACAGATCATACGGAAATGTTAACTATATGATCGTGAGAAATTAAATGGGGATTGACAACAGAAAACCTACCTACAACACAAACACACACACACACACACACATATTCTTATTTCTACGTTTGGGTTAGTCTATTGCCCTATTTACATTGAATCATATTTACATTCAACCCCTATTGTTCTTAAACCCTTACGAATGTGTATTGTACGATACATTTGACTTATGGATTATTGTTTCAACGCCTGAAGCGATATAAATGTTTATGTTATATTTCACATGCTCTTTTTAATTTATACTACTCTCTGGAACATGTATCTCATGTTCTCCCATTACCGCGTCATCTTCGATAACCGATGAACACACTACATTCAATACCCCTTTCTCTATCTCGTCTTCGCGCCTTTCTATGTACACCTTTAGCATATTAGCATGAAATATGCTCAACCTACCATTCACGTCGATTTTATAGTCCATATCACTTTTGACTTCCTTTACCTCGTATAGACCTTTCCACTAAAGCAGTAATTTATTATAACTTGTAGGAAGAAGTACTAAAACACAATTACCCACATCAAATTTCCTATTGCGCGTCTTACGATTGTTGTATATATATACCTGCGACTCGATCTCGTTAGCTCTTCAAGTGCAATTTTACACGTGTTCTCTAGTTTCTCGCGCAAATTGAGCACATACTGGTAAGTAGTTTTCTCTTCGTTGTCAGGGACATCTCCTGTCCAAAGTTCGCGTAGGATTCGCATAGGACCCGGTACTGATCTTCCGTACAGCAAATCAACGGGGGGAAAACCATAAATTTTCTTGCAGCACTTCACCGTAAGCAAATAGGACAGCATTCAAATAACGATCCCAGTCTTGCGGACGTTCTGCGTACATTCAACGTAACATCTGTTTAAATGTACGATTGAACTTTTCTACCAGATCATTTCATATACAGTGATTTTTTTCACTCTCCGATCATACGTCTCATTCAAATACTCTATCCAATCATTCACAAGTAGGTAAACAAAATGATTCAAATGAAAGTGAAATTCAAATAATCTCCGGGAATGTAAGTGACATTCACATAATCTCATGTAAACAAAAGAAAGATAATAATCTTATGTAAACAAAATGACTCAGTTATACTCAGTTGAAACAACTAATTCAAACAAACATGACTCAGTCATTTGTACAGCCAGTTTGTCTCTGTCTGTGTCTGGAGTGACCAGAGTGTATAATGTCCGGAATGTCCGGAGGGTCTAATATTCGGAGTGTTTCGAAGTGTTCCGAGTGTCCGCAGTCTGTAGCAGCTGTGAAGCTGAACTGTAGCAGCCAATCTTAATAGGACTTGAGAATAGCGCTAAGGTGCAAAAAAGCTAATTAACACAGATTAGAAAACAGTATACCAAGGTATACAGAACAACTAACTAAACAACAAGAAATAACACTCATACACACAGAAACAAAAATAATAACACCTCAATAACTTACTAGAAAATAGACTGTTTCGGCAATAATAATCATTTTTCAAATTATACACCAGGATTACACAGGTAATAAAACCAAAATGAATTTGAACTAAATAACACACTCACAACCAAGCACCACGTATGGACGAAAATGATTCTGGCAAAGTCACCACGCGAAGATATAATACCAACATCAAAAGGGAGGGAAACCAACTCTGAGACTTGAATGGTCTCATGGGGGCGGGGGGGGGGGTGTTTAGTACCAACATAAGTTCCAGACTCGGATGACCTTGACCCAGGCCAATTGCCAGCTCAGGCATAGGGAAGGGACATCGTCACTCAGCCTATATTGGGATAAAGAAACTTAGACATTTGACGAACAAAACTGAAATAAACCCTTACAAAATTCTTCAACTAACCAAAAACAAAAACACAAACAATACAATTGGGCGGACAGGGAAGCCTACATCTACACACTTTGTTTTGGCTAAATAAGGGTGCCACATCTGTGTCCTTACCTGCTGTATGTGGTGGGATGGAAACCAGAAGTGCCAACACTCGCTTCAAGGACTTGCACATCTTCAGCTGTAGAGCTGACTGTGACCAGAGTGTCTGTGTCTTGAGTGACCAGAGTGTCTCTGTCTGTGTCTGTGTCTGGAGTGACCAGAGTGTCTGTGTCTGAAGTGACCAGAGTGTCTAATGTCCGGAATATCCGGAGTGTCTAATGTTCGGAGTGTTCCGAGTGTTTCGAAGTGTTCAGAGTGTCCGGAGTCTGTAGCAGCTGTGAAGCTGAACTGTAGAAGCCGTGGAGCTGAAACAGTGTACTGATGACGGAGTGTGTCTCCGTACATGTAATGTGTTAGCCGTGGGCTAATTTTGGGGTTCGTAAAACCCAGTGTATATTTTGGGACTGTGGGACTGTAAAGATAAGTTGTATATCTGTCTTTCTTTTTTTGTATCACCATAATACTAAATGAGTAAAATTTTCATCGTGTACTACCTGAGTAAACTATATCCATCGTTTCATTGTCAAATCTTTGTGAACCATTCATCCCTTGTCTTTGTATTTGCTAAATTAACTTATTTGTATTTTTCATCATTAAGTCTGTGCGTTCTTATGTTAATTAAATCCAATATTTGGATTATATATACACGCACATATTCATAATTAATTGCTCATTCAAGTCATCCATTATTAAACATTGTATATATATCATCGTCAAAGTGTTCTGTTGTGAATCCGAAAATCCCACCCGGTTATCTTGTTACACTTACCTAGAAAAACAATTATTCACCCTCGGTAACGTTGTACGCATGTACGACAAAAATGATCAAATCGTTCAAAGGCGAAACCAATTTATTTCTTGCTTTATTCTGTGACAGTTTGGAGCAGGCGCACTCGCATGTCTACCGAGTAATTATTCTCATCTAAGAACACAGTCATTCAGGATTCGTACTACACAGATCAAGATATATAGAAATAATTATAGAGAATTACAAATATGCACCAAACAGAACTATTGCGTACAGGCAATACGATGGGTGACATTTATCCGCAGAGCTGGGTCCGAATCTCCGTAGAGTATGAATTAAAACATTCTTTAGCCAGCATCATAATATTATTTGTATTTATCCAAAATTCTGCCTAGTATTACAGAGCATTCTCCTATAGAATCCAGGGATAGCAATTTCAGTTCTACTTGGTGTATAACTGTAATTCTCTCTCTCTCTCTCTCTCTCTCTCTCTCTATACATATATTCGATGTGTGCACTTGTCATCGAGGGACAGGTCTACGGTGACTGTAAACTTAGATAGAGCAGGTAAAAGCACAAAAAATCAAACAATATTGTCAATTACAGATTAACAAAAACATTAAAAACGGGGAATGAACATAGTACATTGTTGTCATTGTTTTCGCGACTTTCATATAAGAATATACTGCTTCATATCAGGATCAATAGTTAGTAAGAACATTTAGTGAATAAAAAGGAACCCAAGCTGTAGTTATAATGCAAGTCTATCATTATTCCATTCATATAAACAATCCCAAGCGGAATGTCTTGTGCACATACAACTATTCAGATTCATTCTTTCTTACATGTAGGCATTTAGTTTTACTTTCATTTTTCATCTAATTTTTACCAAGGTTTAATGGATGATTCGTGAGCCTTGCTATTTAAGGATAAAATGTGCAGTTTACAGTAGCATACTTCAATTGCAACACACTTCTGTATACCCACAGATATCTAAGAAAAAATCTCTCTATTGCAGAAAAAAATATCATGCGGTCGGCCTAGCATTGTAGACTTAAGAGAAGAGTATAAATTAAAAAGGGCATGTGAAATATAACATAAATATTTATATCGCTTCAGGCGTTGAAACAATAATCCATAAGTCAAATGTATCGTACAATACACATTGGTAAGGGTGTAAGAACAATAGGGGTTCAACGTCAATATGATTCAAATGTAAATAGGGCAATAGACTAACCCAAACGTAGAAATAAGAATGTGTGTGTGTGTGTGTGTGTGTGTGTGTGTGTGATGTAGGTACGGCCCCTGTTGTCAATCCCCATTTCATTTGTCACGATCATATAGTTAACATTTCCGTATCATCTGTTGTCAGGGGTGAATGCATAGGAAGTATATAATAAAAAATAAAGTTTACGTATTGGGAAGGGGACTATATAAGGGGTGAGAAGGCGAGGGAACAGGGTACTTTGCTCATAGTTTGTTATTTTAGCAATAATGATAAGCTGACGATATAATGCACAGAGAGACAGAGAGAGAGAGAGAGAGAGAGAGAGACAGAGAGAGAGAACTGATATTGCATTTTATGATCGATAGTTGTCAGTTATCAGCAAATTTCAGTGATATGTCGATTTGGTTTGAAAATCACTGGACCGCTTACTCATAAAATCGTATGTAGCTAGTTGAACGTAGCATCCTAAAATTGAATGTATGCAGCGTCAACCAATTGTTTAAATGGATATTTGCAATTAGAGAACTGATTCCACCCGACCAAAGCATTAAGATGTCATTCATGAAAACTTTACCAAATCTAGTTTTTCAAAATGAAAATTCACAAAAGCACAGAAAATATTACTAGTTAGCAGCTAAAGTAAGTTTAAACCTTTCTGATGAATAAATATGCTTTATCAATGGCGAGAAAGTATAAAACTCGTTCGTTCTTAACCATCAAGTTTCGACTTTCTGATACAGCAGTTTACCGGTCAAAAAGCATTTCATTACTCTTTTCTTCGAACTGTTTCTTGTGTGTGTGTGTGTGTGTGTGTGTGTGTGTATGAATAATTAAAACTTCGAAATGATAATTTCTTTCTTAAATTTTCAACACAACAAGATCCTTTATTACCCTTAATCTATCTTCAGACTGTTGTTAATTCATTGTCCCATCACGCAACTATATTGATACTAAATTCGGAAAATCAGGTTTAAAACTATTTAATGTAAATTCATTCAAACATGGCACTTTTTAACAATTTAAAATGAACAATTTTTTAAAATTTTAATAAATGTCATTCTTATTTCCTCTTAATATCTCCCTCAGATAGATTAAAGTGTAAAATGCTAATACCATTCGCCGATGCCTTTGAAAAATGTATGTATATGGAGGATTAATTTATACCGGAAAAAATAAAAATAAAATAAAAATGAGAATAATTAGAAGCTGACCACTCAAAGAGATACGACGTAACCTCAACTTCTTTCGATATTTGCATTTTTGTTTATATCCTTTTCACTAGTACGCAGATGGATACAACAAGGGTGGAGTGACGATTACGGATCTGTAAAATTACGGATCTGTAAATTTAACTCGAAGCTATAGAAACACAGAACACACGGATATTTGAAACATATATGCTAGTCGTGATGCTTTTGCTATAAATGGGCGACGTCAGTATGATCCGGATTGAAGTGTATCACGTGGTAGTTACTCTATGTAAAATACATTATCATTGAATTTTTTACCACAGCTGTGATGGGTAAAACCAAAATTAATAGTGTAATGGAATCTTTCAGGCAAATTCAAATTTACTTAAATTATCACGCAGTTTTGTATTAAATATCGTTATGTTATTTAATGAAAGCATCTGTTCGAAAGGATGGCCAAATTCTTAATTAAATTGAACACATAGATATTAACCGTGTCGTTATAAATACAAACGACTTTGATGATTCGACTTTTTTACTAAACAGTTAAAAAAAAGTGCCTCCATGGCCTGTTATATATCCGGGTTTAGAGTATATTCTAATCCTAGTGTCTGTCTGTCTGTCTGTCCATATTTTAATATAGGGAAATCGCTGTCTCAGCTGGTCTCGCATGTTTTGTAACCGATTCCAACGCCATTGGTAAATACGCATATGCGCATGTAGAGAAGTCACATTGCTCCAGGACATGTTCTTAGAGGTACCGCCCAATATTTTTTTTAATCACTTTTTTTTCTTCTTCTCCAAACGTTATATGATCCAGTCTGGATGACGCATCCGGTCCCACCTTTATTGATGCAATGCCATAACACCTAATAAATAGTATGGTCATGACCTCAGTATTTCCATATTGGCAAATATACCAGCTCCCATGAAATATGGATATGTACACACAATATGTTAGTTTGTTTCCTGAATAATTCTATCCATTATATCTGAATTTGAAATTGGGACTGCGACCATTAAGTAATTTTCATAGCAGTAAATATTTAGCTTTGATATTAGTTTCCTGCAAGGTATAATATTTACTCAGTAATATTTGTCGCTTTTAAGTATCGGTATCTCCAGCTGCATGAATTGTAGAAACAAAATTATCATTTCTTGATTATTTTAAAGGTATGTTTTTATTTTCTGTAATGTATCCTAAAATAAAATAAAAATTGAATATTGCTTATATAGAGAAGTCGTTCAACTCAAAACACACAGCCCTCCCAATGATTTTTAAGCGAAATGATGATTATCACACGCTGATTTACATTTCCGTTCTGCATTGACAAGTGTCGTACATTTATTGTCAATGCTGCAAGAAGAGGGTGCGAAGATAACAATATGCAAATAAGCTGTAAGCCATAGAAATACAATACATAGGAAGTTTGGAATACATATAAGAACATGTTATTTTCCCATCAAATATCAAAAGAAAATGGGTTTAAAAATTACTTACGTCTCGTAGTAGGTACCCCATAATGCATAGTATACTAAAATAGAATCATTCACGCCCTGTGTAAGTAGTACCATGTTTGACCCAGGGACATTGATGAAAGTTGCATTATTGTCATTCAGGCATGCACAGAAAACAATATGCCTAAGTTTTATATAAAAGCCAAGAAAGAAAATGATAAAAATAAAATGCTTCAATGCATCCATATCGTAGTCTATATCTGTCTTTATGTATGTATGTATGTATGTATGTATGCGTGCATGCATGCATGCATGTATGTATGTATGTATGTATGTATGTTAGAAATTTTAATTTTGTCTATAATCATGATGATTGTTTTTATAGTTCAAGTATATACACCTTGTATGTATGTGTGTGTATGTATGTATGTATGAATGTATGTTTGTCTGTATGTATGTCTGTCTATCTGTATGTATGTGTGTGTGTGTGCGTCTGTGTGTGTTCCGGTCATTGAGAGAGAGAGATAGAGAAAAAGAGATAGATTCATAAATAGTCCATAGTTAACTTTGAATTGTGATACCGCAGTTAAAAAATAAATTAACATTATCCATTACAACTACAATCAAAATAATTCGAAACGTAGAAAGGACGTAATATATTTGTGTTGGAATGTTTTGTTGATGTCATTTATGAAATGAACGTGTAGCGCTTGATCCAGTGTAAACGTACTTAGTTCAGATTTACAGTATCAGCAACAGCAACAACTAAAACAACAATTGCTACTAGTACGACTGTAATGAGAGCTGCGAATTCATGACGTTTTGTCTAGTACCCAAGTTTGTCGCTTCCGTGGTTGCAACAAATTACGAGTTAAGAATGCAGCATACGTCTTGTCGAAGCATTGTCATTTTGTACTGAAATCTAAGAATTTATGAACTGATGAAAATGTATTTGTCGGTGTCACGGAATTAGGCATAGAAATAACTTTGTTTTGCCTTAGAACTATTCGTGTTTTTCCAGGTAAGCGACTGTATTAACATGTACCTCGCCAGTAATTACTTGTGACGAAGTAACATTACTAACATTCACCCTAGATAACGTTGTACGCATGTACAACGAGAAATAGTCGAATTGTTTTAAGACAAAACCAAGTTATTTCTTTGCCTAATTTTGTGACACTTACATACATACATACATACATACATACATACATACATACATGCATCTGAAGACACTTTTTTATATTTTGATTCCTACATCTTCGTTGGTCAAAACATGTCTCCGTATTTTCGAAACATGTATTTCCATCATGCCAAGCGAGGGCCTAATATCCAAGTAGGTTTTCCTCCACCAGGCATTACCTATCGTTCGCTGGAAAATGGTGCTAAACCTTAAACATAAGTATAATGCAATTTGACGTTTGATTGTGTCTGCCTATCGAAGTTAAATATGGAACACGAAAAACGCGTACGTTATGCATTAAAACGGATAAATGGAAACTGCTTTACGTTTCAGATATGGAGATTATTTTTATTTTCTAAGAAAGCTGCCACGACGTCGTTTGAACCCTTTAGAAATTATTTTGCCTCACTTTCTTGACAATAGTGACAAACCAGCTTTTAACGAATTGCTGCACATGATTAAGTATGCGATCAGATACAACAAACTTATGCATAAATTGTTAAAAATGTAACTTTAATGCAACTGCTATAGTCATCCCAATCCTAAAGCTCACTTAAACCACGGATAATATTTTGCTCAGCCAATGAATGTGAGGCGAATTTAAGACAAGGAGGGTGGAGTAGCATAATGACCATGTCTGGTATATAACTCAAAGAAAATGTCTCTTTGCTGGTTAAAATACCAGATATATGTCATGTTTCGTATATAAATAATATATTGTATCTCATGAAAATGTATCGTTTTGTTGTACCACAATATAATAATACCGGTATTAACGTAGCAAACGTAAATATTTTCTCTCAGTCTCTCTCTTTGTATCACTCTTTCTATGTCTTTGTCTGTCTGTCTCTCTTTCTATGTATGTATGTATGTATGTATGTATGTATGTGTATGTATGTATGTATGTATGTATGTCTGTCTATATACTAAATATACGAATTATACATTATTTTAACACACGTACTAAATATACGACTTATATATAATCTAGATGCTGGTAAAACAAAATTACTCACATCATATTTTACTACACTCGTCAAGATGTTAATTTATACAATAACACGAAGCAGATTTGTTTAAATATTTGTATTGTCTAATTTACCGACTCGATTATTTGCGTTCAAAGGTGATGACAAAGTCTTACCTTCTTTTGCATTCCAAAGTCTTCGCAATGATTCTTATCTTGCATGAAAAACGCATTGCGAGTATCCTGGTCCCAGTCTTATGACTAGAAGGAATTTGTTGTAGAAACTAATAGTCACTATCTTCGCTGTTAACAACAAGACCATTGATGGTAACGTGTCTCTCTATAATGCATGACAATTAAGTATTAACACATAGGATAAAACTTCTCCCCCTTCTCATCTGACCTATATATATTTACACTGATATATTTAGCTATTTATATACCGTCTTCCTTGTCAACAGGTACATAAGGACCGCACGAGTAGTCGCGCTTATAACAGTGAGGCATATTTGATGTCCTTCAGACCTAATTGATTCATTACTTACATAAAAATACTATTCTGTGACCGATAGATGGACGAGTTATATGTGAATTATATGGATCATTTTTAACTTGGCTTTTCGTTAATTTTTTTATAGTTTTATTTTCGCATCCATAAAAAAATGTAAAACAGTTATAAAAGAAACAGCTTTGCCATTTTGGAGCTGGTAACGTTACTTCTCCGAGATCACTTTGTATTGATTACCTTTACTAATGGGAAACAAACAAAATACATCGCGTGTAAGAATGAGAGGATGAGAACAAAGAAAATGGAGAAATGGACTACCTATACCGACTGGGATAGAGTGAGGATGAGAGTCCAATAATAAAAGACAAATGAAAAAATCATAAGAAAATGTAACGAAAAATGCACAAATTATTACAAAATTTAATAAGACAAAATATGTTCATCGAGAAATTTTGGTGCAGTTATTTGATAACTTATTATTCATCATTTAATTTTTTAGTTTATACTATTGTCATAATCAAATCATTTTTTTCTATGCACTTATTGTGTAATCAACATGGTATAACTGGTTTATGTTATAGAGCATTGCTGTTTACATTTAACATATCTGAAAATGAAATAATAAAAATATATTACTACATTAATAATAATGAAATAATAAAATTATATTACTTAACTCCTGGCTTATTTTACTTGTTCTCAGTCAGACTAAGTTATTTTGACTTTAGTATCTGTTTATAACTTTTCTTCCTGTGACTTTTGTCTTATTTTACTCCTGTGATATTTTTTTACACACATCAAACTGAATCTTTTTTAATGACTTTTTAACTGCGACCTTTTTCCGTTAGGTGAGGATGGTAGTGACAATGGCGGTGCTGTGCCCTTTCAGTTCCCCACCCTGAACCCAATGAATGAGTTTTAAAGCAATGAAAATGTTAAATATCCTCTTCCGGTAAGTAACGAAACGACCCCATTGATGTTGTCTAGTGATACTGGTGTTACATAAATATTAAAACTTTCTTGAGATGCCTTAACAATTTGAAATGAATTGATGCTTGGAGTACTCACTTTCTACCTCTTGTCAGTAACAAGCATGTGCTATCTTATGCTTGATTGATTTTGTATTGCATTTGCAATGATGTGCATCGTTCAGCTTGTAGTTATTACGTTGGTGAAACATATTTAACCGAACAAAACTAATATAAAATAATTGTATGACATATTAAAAGATGCCTGTTAAACACATGAAGAATAGCGTGTTTTAGTATACATACAAACATACATACATACATACATACATACATACATACATACATACATACACGGTGTATATACTTGAACTATAAAATGAATAATCATGATAGACAAATTGAAAAGCTTTAAGTAAAATGCAAACATTGTCTGACTGGATTTGATAATTCACCCTGAATAGAGGTAAATCAATTGCACATTGATAAAGAAAAAATAATTGAAAATCCCCTTCCTTGGGTGTGGCCGAAACAAATATGCGAATCGCATAGGTTGTTATGGTGATTTGCGTAGACTACCTGGATTACTACCAGGGTAATAAAAGTTGTTTCATTTGATCTAAATAATAACTGGTACACATATATTCTTTATTAGCCTTTTCTTCTTGTCTCAGGCGCGTCGCAAACTGACACGAAAACAAGTGCTTCGTACATGGAATTTTCGAGGTTGTGATGGAGTTGGGGTTAACACGTGCAGGGACAATAATGTCTTTTACAGCTTAAAATTTCTAATTTTCACTAACTCTCTTTATATAGGTAACTCGTTGACACTTTATCCCATCAAAATCAAACCTCTAAATCTGCAGTTAAATAAAAATCAAAACATGAGAAATACTGATATATTTATACACAGGTATGTGGGATAAATCGAGGTGTTTCTTGTTAATAATGGGCTGAAATGAACGTATATGTTTACCAAACTGTAACATAGATACTTTGCATTATTTTCTTGAGCTTTGTTATTAATAATTTCGTAATACCTGAATGATTCCTGGCAAATATAATTCTAACCGATATTGGGAAGAGGTATATACACGTAATATAATATATATATATATATATATATATATATATATATATATATATATATATATATATATATATATATATATATATATATATATATATATATATATATATAATAGCATAAATATCATTGTTTACGCATTAAATCTTACTGTTTTTAACTGTTACGATGTAATAACGTGGGTATGCAATTGACATTATTATTCTTGTTGTATAGAAGAAACAAACCATTTAATCAATAAGATCTCTCTCTCTCTCTCTCTCTCTCTCTCTCTCTCTCTCTCTCTCTCTTCTTTTCATAACGGACGTAGTAACGCTGCTTTTAAATTGCTTCCTCTCCATCTGACCCTGACTTTTCCATGTCCTCGTGTCTTCTATCTTTAGTAATATCCTACTTCGTAGTAGTAGTAGTAGTAGTAGTAGTAGTAGTATCAGCAACGACAATAGTTGATGATTACTAAATTATAATAACCCTCTCACCACCATCCCAAAAATTGTGGCTGGAGCTTTATACTTCCACAACAAACTATCCATCTGTTAAACTTACTGTTGAACAACTGTGACAACAAGAAGCCAGCGCAGAAATAACGCGTATACGTTTCTCTGTCTTTCAAAAGGAGAGAGGAAAATTAACAAAAGATATAAATATAACTATTTGTAAATGCATTTGTGATCAAGAATGTGGAGGCACAAAATCAATTTTAAAAAAAATGTTATTTGACGAGCCATTTTCCA
Organism: Sinohyriopsis cumingii; assembly: GCA_028554795.2. NCBI lineage: Eukaryota > Metazoa > Mollusca > Bivalvia > Unionida > Unionidae > Sinohyriopsis > Sinohyriopsis cumingii. The sequence goes on along the minus strand of JAPYKE020000692.1, from coordinate 187,056 downwards.
AACATACAAACAACAACAAAAATCCGTTTCAAGATAAAAAAAAAGAAAAAAAAGAAAACAATTCAAGGGAGGTAACATGCATGCAGTTCTGTAAGACAATATTATATTTCCTGGAGTTGTTTACCTTAACAGCAAACTAGGCGCGTACTTAAAGCACTGCTTGGTTTGATTTGTATAGTTAGAAGATATTATAGTGCCTGGAGATGTCTACCTCTATAAACACAATAGCCGGGTATTACACTTTCTGACTGACTGCATATTTTGATAAATAAAAGCGTAATTATATGCCATCAAAGACATGTCGTACCTAAACTGTTCGGTCTCTTATAAAAATAGAGAAGAAAATTTTTAAAAAATCGATGCAAATATTTGAAAATGCAATTGTAGTGAAGAATGTTCTGAGAAAAACATGCGTAAACAGTAGAAATGTTATCTTTCGATATATTTTCTTGCGTCAAAGAAAGCGTTCGAAGATGAAAGAAGAATACAATTTAAACCAGGTAACAAGCATAATATTCAAATGAGAAATTATAATAATGCTCGGAGTTGTCTACCTCTATAACAAACCAGCCAGATGTTAAAGTTTGTGCTTTGTTGGACATCCATTCTGTTGATTAACTTTTGTTGTTGTTGTGTTGTTGTTGTTGTTGTTGTTGTTGTTGCTTCTGACAAGCTTTCTCACTTATCCACCTTGGCGAAACCCGAGACTCGAACCCATGCAGACAGTGGTGAGATGGTAGTAATCAGTAAAGGAGAGCTTTTTGAACCACAACTGTGACGAAGTTAAAACATCAAAAACATATCATCGATACGGTCTGTCTAAGCATCTTACAAAAACAAAAGAAAAAAAAATAACAAGTGATTTAAATATAAATAATTATAAATACAATGGTGGTCCAGTATGTGTTGAAATAAACTTCGTTTTATATTAGAAAAGTAAGATGACGTGATATTTTCCTTGCATCAAGCAAGTGAATCGTCTGAAGAAAACTTAAGCACACAATTCATGGGAGGTAACATGCATACTGTTCAACTGAGAAAATATCATACTGCCTGGAGTTGTCTACCTTTGGGAAAAAAACGTTACGGAATATTAAAGCTGCGGCTTGGGTGGACTTCCTATTTGCTGAATAACCGTCATAAAGATAAGCCATCGAAGACATACTCTAATACACGTATCGATATCTTATAACAAGTGAAAACAAACATGACAAATAAACATGAATATTTGTAATGCAATAGTGATGAAAAAGGTATTGAGACAGACGTCGGTAAAAATTAGAAATATTATATAACAAGATGTTTTACTTGCATCAAATGAATAGTCGGAAGATCACCAAAGAACACAATTCAAGGAAAGCAAAGCATGAAAAAGGCCGCAGACATTTATATATTTCCTTTTCTTAATAAATGCTAAATACAACGTACGTTACACTAATTCAGGCTAATTTTCGCAGTCTTGTGTGCGGCCATTTTGTTAGCCGTATACATAGATCATACATAATTTATTCAAGGAAATTTCAGCTACCGTTCATCAAAGTAACATAGAGGTCTGTTAAGATCTCTCAATTGTAAACCGTAACTCTCTCAGAAGTACATCATGTCTATAGAGTGCCACGATTACAGTGCCAGGGGAGTTGTCGATCTATATAAACGTGCTGCTTGGGTTTACTTTCATTTTGTTGAATAAAATTCACAATAATACGCCATGGAATACTTAGCCCTGATACGGCACTCAGTCTCTCACAGAAGAATTGAAGAAAAAAAAAAGATAATACAATTTGTAAATGTAGCTATTTGGAAAATGGAATAGTGATCCAGACCGTTTCGAGACGCACGTCAGTAAACATTAACTAAATATGCTTAACTTAACGTTTGACAATAATTGCTACAAAACAAGAGCTTCCGCTGCAAGTGGCTTATAGCAGACTATCCTAAGGACCTCAGTAGTGCTCTGATATTGTGTTGATTCGTTTCAATCAGTCGACCCTGTCGTGGGAATAGCTAAAGATAGACCAGCTCCCCGTTCTAGTGGAGAAAGATATCGGGGTTGTATTTGTACACATGTTTTTGGAGTTTTCTTTGGGAATGAACTTGCATCGGTTGCAACCAGCAGAACCTCCGTATGAGCTATCGACAAAAAGCAAGGCATTTTGTTGACCCGTTTAAATCGTCCACCACCACTTCCACAATTTCTTCACTCCATTCTGCCTGCATTGATGGTAATTTAACCTTTAGATTTTATTCACGGAGATATAAATGGTTTATCAGTAGATTATGTTAAAATGTAATGAAAGGGTCATAATTTAACATTGACGTTAGACAAAGCGTTCTCTTGGATAAGTGACCATACTAGGTACGTTGTAAGTCCTGTCCAAATAAAATAGAACAGCTTCAAGTGTCCACTCCGATCGCCTAATTTTTATCCCCTCACTAATGCTTATAGAACGTACTACTAAGGTTGATATTGAATGCTGTAGAAAGATGAGCTTTATTTCACTGGTAGCCTAAAACATGCAACAGCCTATATATCTTATATGGCCTGGTCATTTCTATCCTCAGTACACCTTCATGAATGTTCCAGGATGTACCACCCTCAAGTTCTTGGTAAGGAGTAACATCATGGTCACTCTCGTAGTGCTTTGTTATTTTACATGTGCCTTCGTCCACTCCTACTGCTACTATGTTATCCTATCCAATCTGCCTTTCAATGTGCTTACCAGGAAGTTTTGTAATTGAGTGCTGGAGATACATGTGTGTTCTGCCAGAAGTGGCGCAGCATGGGGTACCCGGCTTACGTTGCAGATTATCTTTCAAGAAAACCTTGTCCAGATTGTTATTTATGCTCGTATATCTTATACATTTATGTGAAAGGATATAGACGATATTGGGAATAAAAATCCAGATAAAAGCAATGCTGGCAAAAGCCTGAATAGGTAACTTCACGATGTATTTTGTTTTTATTTGATCAAAACGTAAAATTGTTTATTTGCAGATATTTCGTCCCCGAGGGAGACTTTTTCCGGTTGAATAACACTGTCGACGGATTGAATAAGTATCATGGTTCAAGCAATCAAAGCAGAACAACATTTAACACTGAACAGTGAAGCCTGGACATCGGTTAAGCTGATGACCGCGGACATAGAAGGTGTGCCATACAAGTGAGACCAACGACAACTCCATAAAGAGCACTAGAAATAATGAAACAAAACCATTATAAACTCTGTTTACCGATGTCATTATCAACGCGGCCTGCCATATTTATGGGTACACTATCAGGATTTAAATTACAAAACTAATTGCTTCCATTTTTATACAGGCAGTTCGCACCTACTACCTATAGCCTATAGACTTGTACCTGGCAGAATTGTAAGCAGCATGGCCACAATATTTAACATTTGTTACACTGCTCGCAATTTGAGTGGTACAAAAATAATAACCAACAAATTGGACCAAGATGTATTAAGCTCGGCTTTCACTATTGCATAAAGCTGATCAATCCAGTTTCATTTAAGACAGATTATAATCGTGACAAACTTATAACTCAAGAAATGAGCAATACATTAACTGTATGGTTGATACACATGCAGTTAAGTATGTTACATTTTTTTTTAATGTGTCCCATACGGTTTTCATCGAATTACATCTACACAATGGATAATCATTCCGTGTGATGTTCCAGTTGGTACGAACAGGTCTTGCCTGTTTTCAATAAATCTTAGCGGTGTCCTTAAGTTTGCCTCAACCGGAGGAATATTTTTAGTTTAAGTTACACTTAAAACACTACTATTTATGAAATTAGCATATGTGCTATCTATCTATCTATCTATCTATCTATTTATATATATATATATATATATATATATATATATATATATATATATATATATATATATATATATATATATATATATATATGTGTGTGTGTGTGTGTGTGTGTGTGTGTGTGTGTGTGTGTAAGACTGTGCAGCTTGTAAGACTGAAAAGATTAAGTTCTCTTGTATCAAGTAGTATATCTGGACCAACATAGATGCATACATTCAACAAATACTGAGATCATAGGTTACGGTCATTAAATACGCATGTATTGTAAACGATTTTGATTTTTATATTCAAACATGGTGTTTAAAACTGAGTTATTTAGTATATTTGTTTGTTTTTACCTTGCCTATAGATTATCATATATGTGTACGGGCGTCTTTATTTATATGCCACAAGACCAGAATTTTCTTTTGTCAATTTGTTCTGATCATACTAATACAATAATTGGCAAGATTTAAGTAATGCTATTTTACTTTTCTGTACAAGGCAACACATGTAAAATATATCATGATGTAAGGTGTATGCTGATGATAGTGCTTAAAGAATGTTAGGTAATATCTAACCATAAAGCAGTTTTAAATGTTAAGACTAGAGATAATTCTCCGTTATAGATTTCATATGTAGCTTCCCGCGATCATAGACAGCGCTTTTATTAACTCATTATAGGAAAAGAAATAACAATATAACTAAAAAGTTATCAATCGCATTCAGATATGTTCAAGTATTTTTCTAATTGCAAGCAACTAATTTCCGAAATACTTTCAGTTTATTTTCATATTATCTTTACGTTCCATCATAATAGGATTATATGTGATGTTGCGGAAAGACAAAATCTGCAGTAGAGTTTATTTGAACAGTACATTGGTTTCAATTGTGCTATCATTATCTGTCGAACCAGTTTGCACAATAACGTTTGCAGCAGAAAATTTCAATCTTTAGATGGAAATGTAATTTTAATAACTTTTTATGATAAATTATATTCAGTGGTAGAATAGCATGATCCATAGTATAGAAACTATAATACTTTTCATAGAAGACCTTCCAGAAAATGTTAGGGTTGTATTAGTCTTTTACTTAAAAGATTATACTTCTATTTAAGGTATTTTAATGGAAATGATGCAATGCAAGGAGTTACTAGAGATGAAATTATTGCAAATTAAATACGCACACTTTTGATGAGTCTGAAATATCCGCTTGATTAAAAGGTGGTGGGATATAAGATTAAAGCTTCAATCCAGAGTTTTTAAGAAAGTAATTCTTGTTATCAATTAAACACGATACATAGTCATACGGGGAATTAAATATAAATTTTTAAAGAATTATTTTTTGATACAATAAACTATATTAGTACATATATAATATGATATATTTTCAACAAGACATTTTCTTAATACCCTTGCATTCGTTTTGTTTCTCCTATGTCAGTTCTAAAAACCATTTGCTTATAAGACCGTCAACTCGTCTTTGAACAATCCAACAACTTTCTTGTTATCTTGCTGAATTTCATATACGTTATTATTTTGTATGATCTCTTGTATCGTAAAGTGTATATTTTATTTCTTATCATAGTATCCGATAGTGGTGTTAAAAAATGCGGCATTACATTTGTTGTGATTATTGTTTCTGACCTAGTTCAAAAGGCTTTATACTCCATATCGATTTGACCTCACATTATATGAGTATGAGTGAGAAGTCGTCCATTGTAATTTATGAAAGATTAGAATAGACGCCAATTGAAAACGAAAGGCATTCGGATTACAAGAACGTTGACCTATATCAGTTACCAAACAAAAACCTCACTTGTAACACCACTATTATCAATCACTTGACTGCGCAGTCATACGAATAGTGGCACTTGCAAACTGGAAAAAAATTATTCGAATTTCACTGCCTGTAAATTCACTGGCTGGATTGGTTCGCTTAGATTCCGTATCTGTGCTTGGTGTCGCCGGTGGTTTTCAATTTCCTCAACATGGTGCCACACTGAGTAAGCAAGATATTTTATCCTTGATGACTATCGAATATAATTACTATTGATATGTTCAAACAATAATTTCGATTGGTGTACCTACAATAGTTGCCACAGTAGTTACACCTATCAAACCCAAAACAACGATGGGTACCGAGATGATTCAGTAAATAACATCTACTACCACTCACGTGCGTTTGTTTCTCTTGGTATCTGATCTTCTCGATTTTTCCCTCTTCGATTATTTTCTCGTGTTATTATTATTGATGGTCTTTGTATAGTGGTTATATTAATAATAAGATCGAGTATTATAATTGCTCTACGGGATTTTTGTCCTTTTAGTGGTTAACAAAACTGTGTGTTTGGCTCCACAAACAAATTTCTAATATCTTTGCAAAATTCAAATATATAACTGAGAGTAAATCCAAACAAAAACAAGAATTGAGCACCATCAAGCTGCAATCGACAAAAAAGCGTGAAATATCCCCTAGTTCATCATGAAACTGGTGAACTACTCGCAAGCCAACCGATTGTTTCCAACCGATATGCAAGGTTGTGGTTGTCTCTCAGTCCACCAAGTTGTTCTCCATTCTCCGACCACCCTGGTTTCAAAAAACATAAAATATCCGCCATATGCTTGGCCTCTCTTCTGCGTTCTTCGCGCTTTCGCTCTGCTTGTGCCAATGTGAGTGGATGTTCTGTTGTACAATTGTTGACTTTTTACCTGTCGCTATATAATTTTGTAGAGTTTCTTTTAAAAGATGGTTCTGCAAGATCAGATAGACAATTTTCTTTCTTTGGTTGTTCCAGTGTATGTTTCCGTTTAACGTGTATTTTTGTTCGGATACGCTTTACCGGTGAAGGTATAAATGTTTCATTCTCAAATGCAATTATTTCAATATTCACAACAAACAAGTTCCATACATCTTTTTTATTTTATGATGGATGTTTTCTCAAGTAATCTTTCCATTACAGAGGGTATCGTAAAATCAGTTTTAATTAGATTTGTAATTTTAAAAATTCCACTGACGACTTGTTTCATTAAAGTGTTGTGGTTCTGTTCCTACCAGCATTGACTGGTACACAGATGGTGATAGTTGTGCTGCTCAGATGTGTTTGTCAAATTCCATATTCACTGGCAATTGTCCATTGGCTTATGTTGTCCTGCCGAAACTTTCTTTTCCAATCCTCTGTTTCACGTGCGGTCTTAATCTGTTTTGCAAATGTTCGGTGATGTCTTCCAGTAAAGTCTGTCTCGACCATAACATATCTTCGACATGTGTGCTGTCAGATATAATAATTGCCAATAAGTTCCAGGTTTCGTGAGCAGCTTTGCTGCGTCCCTCTCCATGATCTGATATTACATCACTGGTGCGTCTTCACGTCATACATTTATCGCGATTGTTCCATTATTTTATGCAAACCGACCCGAACATTTTGGTCAAGATTGTTGGGAAAACTATGCGACTACGAGGTGACCTCCGCAAACATATTCCGAAACTTATCCCTGCGAACAACTAAGTCCAATTGGCGTCAGTACCACGAAATATAATCAAAATGCTACGGTTGTTACTTTAGAAATTTGTCTGTGTCGTTGTGTCAAATATATCACATCTCTTTTTTCTGTCAACCTCGGGAAAAGATTATCTCGGGATTGCGCTTGTGTATATGCTTCGTATGGTAGTGCACGACAAGATTAACTGCACTTGAATTAACATTATCAACGGCAGGTCATTTGATGATTCTGAAAGTACATTATAACATGTGGCAATGGTTGGTCGCAAAGTCAAGTTGCTGGGTCTATGACATTATATTCGATTCCAATAGATACGTATATCTGCATCATCGTCGTCATCATCATCATCATCATCATCATCAATATCACCATTTCAATCTCCTTGTTCATGCACATTGTTCACTAACCAAACGATAACATGAGTGAACTAAAACTTCATGCTGACAAGAATCCACTTGCAAACGAAACAAGAAAAATCGTGACTTAGAACGATACCCCAAATCTTCGCCGACGTAACCAATAGTTACTAAACAGGACAAACGTCACCTGCTCATTTTAACATAGACGTTGAATGATAAACTTGGGCTACGATTGGAATTCATTACCACGTGTTTCATATTTTATTAACTACTATAGATTAGGTGAGTGCATAAATAAGTTTTATTGAATCTTCTCTTGACTCTCTTTCGTATGCACATTTACATTTTTCTTAAATTATTCAGAAACAGACATAGAAAAAAATCTTTCTGATCTGTACATATTCAGTTTTCAGTAAAAACAAATTTTGAATGCAAAACATTATTCAATAAATAAAAACGCAACATTATGATAATGTCAAGAAATAGTCTTATCAAGAAGAAATCCTATATGTTTTTTTTCTTTAGCTTCACTACAGCTTTACTTTTCTGTGCCAAAATGCAAATATATTTTGCTTATCTCCTGTAACTCCTTCATATTTCTTAGTGTGTTGCATATTTTAAAAGTAAAGACATTGCATTACATCGAAAAGGAGGAAAACGTCCAAACGGGTAGAACACGAAAAGTATATGAACTTATTGTTTAACAACTTGACATTAGGGTAGAATATGCAACATGTGCAGCATGAACATAAATGATATCTATAACATAATTGATACCGTCTTCCTTTGGAAACACCTACATACATTGCATTTGAGTAACACATATGCAAAAACACCTCGCGCTTGTAATTATTTTAATTTATTTTTTATTTTACATGAAATCTTCGTTTTAATGTATGTTTCAGGACTGAGGTAGTAGGAAAGCCATGTCTACACAAAGACGATTTTTATTCCTTATTCTACTTCGATGTAAGTTAATCTTTTGTTCCTTTTGTTGGGGGTGTATTGCCTGGCCTAAGATAACGTACCAGTAAATTTCAGAGAATTTAAATTTAAATTAGTGCTATTCTAGCACATTTATGCGTGGTGAAAAATCATATATATATATATATATATATATATATATATATATATATATATATATATATATATATATATATATATATATATATATATATATATATATATATCGGATATTAGTATCATGTTTGGGTCTTTATGCAGCCGGAACCCCTGAAATGTACCCTGGATGAAAAACTGTAATAATCGATTCTGCAGTAAAAAGAACAGAATATGCCAATATTACGTTCACTCAATCTAGAGTGTCTAGTACAGCAAGCTATTGAACAGCGCTAGATAGTAAGGAAACATCAAGTTGACGAGGATCATGGATACATACATGTTGGTAACTCATGTTGCTTTGACTACTGTTTAATACGCCTTAAAAACAATTAAGTTGCAAACACAAGTTTGTTAACAACTGTTGTTTGATATAGACCCTCTCTCGTTAAATTTCGATTTCTAATTTTGTGTAGATTCATTTTAAAAATTTAAATTAACATTCCAAATTACGTTTACCAAAATAGAGATTATATATATATATATATATATATATATATATATATATATATATATATATATATATATATATATATATTAGTTAAATATTTTTTTTAAAGATTTTAATCAATAGTTCAGTGTGACACTAGACAATGCTGGTGACATAAACCTTAGACTAATCTTGGTGCTCACTTTAGTCTTTGAAATTGCATAATTTAGTTTTACATTTTCATTTTGCTGTCAGTAATATTTGCTTCCGGCAAAAGCAGAGAATACACCATTATTATTCACACAAAAGAATATTTTGCATATTTTGAGAAAGGTAATTTGTAAATAACGCCTGTAATTTTTTAAGTTTGCCAATTCCGTGCAGTAAGCATGGAATTTGTATCTATTTCATTATATCTACCCTTTATGCCATTTGCAATAAACCAGCAAAACATTTGCCCATTCAAACAGTTAAGCGCACATGTGTTTATTACAAGGAAGGAAAGTAGTAAAGTGGGACGGTATAGGGTCTATGGGAATTAGCATTAAAAACACCCCTGGGCCACTATAGGGTCTATGTAAATTTAACATGGACAAAACCCCTGGGCCGATATAGGGTCTATGGGAATTAACATGGACAAAAATCTTGGGCTGGTATAGGGTCTATGTAAATTTAACATTAATCACCCTGGGCCTGTCTAGGGACTAGGGGAAATGGAACAGGGTCGGGACCCTATTTTAATACGGTCCCGACCTGATGGGTCTATGGAAATGGAACATACGAAAATTGAAACAGGGAGGGGTCTCTATTTTTTTTTAAACAAAAAATAAAAAATAAAAAAGGGGTAGGCAATTGAAAGTCTATCTCTTTTCGAGAGATTGGAGTGGTCCTGAAAAGGGCCTTTGGGTTTATGTTAATGTATCCATTAACATAAAGGGCACTGCATTGGTCTTCTTCTTGTCCTTAGGCTGCGTCTCAATGTAGGACCGTAAATCAGGACTCTTGTGAGACATCATTGACGTTCTACATAGATTCTACTTATCCACAGACTGGAGTCTGTCCTGTGGACAACTGTCCACTTGGATCGGACATACATCGGTATGTCTGTCCTGAACATCATCGAAGATACAAGGGTGGAAGATTCAACGTCGGTCCACATGTTGAGGCGCCGAGAACAGGTGAATCAATGCAGTGAACTGCGCTTATTTATAGGTAGAGGAAGGATTGAAACGGATTGAGTTCATTGACCAATCCAAACACGCGTTACAAAATTCAGTCAGCCCGCATCCAATCGGAAGAGAGCAGTCTTTGACCTCACGTGGTCTATATAGATTCGCTAGCGCCTGTGCGCAGTCAATTTATGCAACAGTTATTCAACATGACGGAAACTCAGAAAACGATCAATTGGGGTGCACCAGCAGTGGAGACGACCCAAGGGAACCCGGACTTACTTTCAGAAGAGGTAAATTGGGATTTTGTGGATTTTCTTACCTCGCAAGAATTTGTTCCGGAACTTTCGCCACCTTCTCCTTCATTACCGCACGTGGAGAATTTTAGACAGAGACAGAAAGAAGAATTGGAGAAATGTATACAACAGCAAAAGGAAGCGGAACAAGCTTTTCTTCTACAGCAACAACAGCAAGAAGAAGAGGTAAGAAAAAAACAACAAGAAGAAGTAGCAGTAGCAAAGAAACAAGGGCGTGAAAATCAAACGGTCACGGTACTGTTAGACATTTTAGCAGAGTTAAGAAGTCTGAAACAAATGTATCAGACTTCTTTATCACGACCGAAGAGAATACGACCTTCCCGAGCTAAACACTCCAGCCCTGTGACTAAGCCTACCGTACCACCCTTAGTGATTTCAACCAAATCATCATCATCATCATCAGAAGTAGGCCTCGGCTGTGGCAAAGGCTTAAGGCAGTTAAAGCTGATTGCTTAAGCTCACCCCTACACCATAAAAAGGTCCTTTTCAGAGCCACCCACGTCTCTCGAAAAGAGATAAACTTTCAGTTGCCAATAACTCAAAAAGAAAAAACATTTCACCCCTATAGTACGTGTCTGTGTATGAGTGCATGAGTGTAGGTTCTTATTTTAAAATCAAAAACCCAAAGACACTTCCCTTTTAATTAATTTATTCTTTTATTAATATTTACAATACAATTCACAATTCACAACAAATCACTTTAAAAAGTTCATACACTTCTTCTGTCTCATTATTTTCTCTCTCTGTTTTTTCAATTTCTTCACCGTCACGGTCTTTTCCTCTTCTTCCTCCTCACTTTCTTCCCTTCTTCTTTTCTTCTCCTGTTTCTTTTTCTTTACCTGTCTGCTTTCTTCCGCCTCCTCTTCCTCTTCGTCTTCTTTCTCTGAAGAATCCCTCTCTTCTTCTGACTCCTCTTGTTTCTTTTTTGGGCAATCTGGAGACCAGTGTCCTTTTTCTTGACAATGATAACAGGTATCTTGACTTTTGTCTTTTCTAACCCCTTTGTTTCTTTTTTGACGGTCTGGACACTCTGAAGACCAATGCCCTTTCTTTTGACAGATATAGCAAGTATCTTCACTTTTATCTCGCAAGGAAGGAGAGTAGTCCGTCGGCTGGTATGAAGAAAATTTTCTAATGACCCCTCCCAAAGCTCTGATGAAATGTTCGATTTGGGTAGTCTCCTCCATCGTTGTGCTCGGTTTGAGAGTGAAATGAATAGTGAAAGGACAAGACACACACCCTTTAATATACGCTGGTCTGCTAGGACTATAAATTAGTCCATGATGTTTAAACTGTAGTCATTTGACGTTTTGCTATCAAGATGAAACGATCCAATTCATTTGAGAAGAAAGATGAAGAAAGTAAGAGGCAGAAACGCGATCTATCGCCTCGTACCAGGGCTGAAGCCTTGGCACAAATTCATACCAGTGATTTTGAAGAGGACATGAGGGTACCAGAATTCAAGCCCAGAGAGTCTTCCTCTAAACAAAGTTCACCACCCTTAGTCAACCCTGAAAAGTACTATGACATTCGAGAGACAGAAAAGCGCTCCTCTAGAAAATTTAGAACCACGGCTTACACGTACAGGGTGAAGTTTAAAAATTTCAAGTCCGACGTACCGTTAGAGAAAGCAGAAGGGTTCATCACCGAAATGTGGGATTCTTTGCTCACCACACTCAAGCGACAATGTCAAGCCAAAGAAGACGATCGCTTGAGACTTTCCATACAACACGACGGCTTGAAATCCCCTGTTTGGATCGAGTTTAGCAGCCCTGCAGAATTGACCCCTTCCAAAGTCATGGACAAAATTCAACACGTACAACAATCCAATGACCAGTTTGAAATCACCGATGGAAAAGCCACACTGTTTATGACCCACGTCTCTCCTCCTCGAGGGACCGGACAACGCAAAAAGGTCTTATTGGTGAACGACCTTTGCAGCATTAAGCGTAGCCTCGACCAAATTCACAATTCTCAAGACCAGATGTGTTTAGCCAGGGCTATCGTGGTGGGACGAACCTATGCCAACAAGAACGACACGGCAGAATGGAAAAGAGACTGGGAGAACATTCGACAATCGGACCCAGCCAAACAACGAAGTGAAGGAGAACTCCTGTTACAACAAGCCGGCCTGTCCACAGACACACCCTGTGGCATTCCTGAGATGCAAACATTGCAAGATATTTTAGCTCCACGCTACACCTTGAAAGTGCACCCTCAAGAAATGCGTGGGCCTCTGTTGTTTCGAAGGAAAGACTTAAAGGATGGAAAATACATTCATGTCTATCATCACGGTGACCATTTCGATACCATTACCACTATCACCGGATTCCTGGGATACAGATATTACTGTGAGAAATGTGACTATGGCTATAACAATCGAGAGCAACACAAGCATTGTGGATCGAAATGCTCAGGATGTTTGGCCTCTCCACCCTGTCTGAGCGAAGGGCAAGAACCAGTGCATTGTTCAACTTGTCAGCGCACGTTTGTCAGCCCTGCCTGTTACCAACAACATTTGAAGACGCAAGGTTCACAGAAGAAATGTGATTGTCAACTCCTGAGATTGTGCCCTACGTGTGGCCAAGGCATACGTACCAATAATGCCAATGCACACGTATGTTCAGGAAAGAAAAAATGTCACATTTGTCACCACATCGTGGACTTGGAACACTAATGCTACGTGCAAAAATACCAATTCCAACCAGAGAAAGAGGATGGACACAAGAAGAAAGGCAATTTCATATTTTTCGATTTCGAATGCATGCAAGAGACCGGTATTCACATTCCTAATTTCTGCGTGGCTCATCGAGCGTGCGAAAAGTGCATTCAAGAATCTATCTTGAGTTATTGCCCTCACTGCAGTAAGATTCCTGGAGGACGTGAAAAAATATTTCGTGGGCCGAACACGTTAGCCGATTTCGCCCGATGGGTCTTAGACCCCATCGACAAGACGTGGAGCCAAGAGGACATTGAACATTACGGAGATTGTCATCGTCATGCCACGGTGATGGCTAACAATTTCTCCGGATACGATGGACAGTTTCTTTTGAGGTACTATACGGAACAAGGCACTGAACGTCCTAAAGTCACTTTGGACGGAGCCAAAATCATTTTCATGCAAGTGGGACAAGTGCAGTTTAAAGATTCAATGAGTTACTTGGCCATGCCTTTGAGTCGAATGCCTAAAACGTTTGGAATGACAGAAGTGGCTAAAGGGTCCTTTCCTCACTTTTTTAATACGGAAGCCAACCAACACGCCGTTCTACCCCATTTGCCAGAGGCTCACTATTACGACCCCGACAACATGCGTACCGAACAACGAGAAGCTTTCTACGCTTGGTACCAAGCTCACGCCTCCGACCCTTTCGACTTTCAGGAAGAAATGCTAAAGTATTATCGTTCCAACGTGGACATTTTACGGCGTTGCTGTGGACAATTTCGAGAACTGTTCATGGAACACGGAGAGGTCGATCCTTTGAAAGAAGCATGCATCATTGCCAAAGCGTGTTCCTTAGTGTACCGGCAACGATTCATGCCTGAAAACACCGTGGCTGTCATCAGTCCTCAAACGACCAACTATGTCAAACGTCAATACTCGGTCAAAGACCTACGCTGGTTACATTACTTGTGCGACAAGGAAGACAAATGGATTCAGCATGCCAGCAACGGAGGGGGCGAAAAGACCATCGGAACGCATTCGGTAGATGGCTGGGACTTAGAAAACCCCAAGATCGTGTACGAGTTTAACGGATGCTTATTTCACGGATGCCACGTCTGTTACCCTGACCGCGGTACTAAAAATCAGTTTTTACAACGAACCATGGAAGACTTGTACCAGGCCACTTGTCAGCGACGTCTAAATTTAGAACAGGAAGGATACCAAGTGGTGGAACTGTGGGAACACGAGTACGATCACCGTTTGAAAACCGATCCCGAGTTTAAACGTCTCGTGGAAAGTTACCAGTTTATGGACCCGCTGAACCCGAGGTATAGTTTGTACGGAGGAAGGACCAATGCCACCTGTTTGCTATACCAAGCCGACGAAGAGAAAGGAGAAGAAATGAAATACTTTGACGTGTGTTCGCTGTATCCCTACGTGTGCAAATATTGTCGCTTTCCTGCAGGGTACCCACAATTGTTGACGGAACACATCGACCTGAAAAGCATTCGACAATACGAAGGTCTGATCAAGTGTAAAGTTTTGCTTCCCACGGACTTGTACCATCCCGTCTTACCTCACCATTGCCAAGGCAAACTGATGTTTCCTTTGCGCCGTACTTGTGTAGAAACGTGCAACCAAGACCAGACTTGTCAGCACACCCAGGAAGAAAGGGCCTTGACGGGAACCTGGGTCAGCGTAGAATTGTTCAAAGCTCTGGACATGGGATACCAACTGTTAGAAGTGTACGAAATTTTTCACTTTCCGAAGACACAACAATACCACAAGGGTGACCCCACGCAGAAAGGCATTTTCGCAGACTACGTGGATGCCTTTTTGAAACTGAAACAAGAAGCCAGCGGCTATCCGTCCTGGTGTCACACTCCAGAAGACCAAAAGACATTCAAAGAGAAATACTGGGCACAAGAAGGCATCACTTTAGATCACATCGAGAAAAACGAAGGCAGGCGATCGTTTGCCAAAGTGATGTTAAATTGTTTGTGGGGCAAAATGGCACAACGACCGTGTTTACCCAAGACGGAATATTTGACCCAACCTTCCCGCTATTTCCAGATGATTCACGACAGAACCAAATTCATGAAACACGTGGACGTCGTTCGCGAGAATTTGATCTTGGTCAATTACGAAGAAAATCTGGACTTTGTACAAGACGACCCTTTTGGAAATGTCATCATTGCGGCTTACGTGACAGCTCATGCTCGCTTAAAATTGTACGAAGCTTTAGAACTATTAGGGGAACGTGTCCTGTACTTTGACACGGACAGTTGCATTTACATCGATCACCCGAGTCGACAGCACCCTGACATCGAAGGAGACCGCTTAGGAGTCTGGACAGACGAGCACCCCGACGACAAGATTCTAAGTTTCGTCAGTGGCGGTCCCAAAAATTACGGCTACGAATACCGGGACAAACAAGGAGAAGTGCACACAACGTGTAAAGTGGAAGGACTGACTCTGAATTATCGTACCAGTCGTGTGGTCAACTTTGGGGTATTGAAAGAAACCTTGCAGTCTAGAGAAGATGAACACTTTAAAGTGATTACCTATCAACCCAACAAGATTGTACGTTTACCCACTCAACACATCGTCAGTCGACCCTTGGAAAAAGTCTGTCAAATCGTTTACCAGAAGCGAGTGTGACTTCCCAATCATTTTACCTTACTGTATGGACATGTCGGTATAAAACATTGGCTGTAAGAGGATAGTCACCAGAAGGATGACTTCACCACAGCAAGAATCCAGTGAGAACTCCAAGTTCAAACCCTACCATTTTCCGGTCTTCTTACCTGACTATTGTGATTGTGCCCGTCGATTGGACACGTTTCAAGCATGGCCTACGGATAGGGAAGGATTACCTTCTTCGCATATTTTAGCTAGAACAGGATTTGTCTACTTGGGACCTGAGACTGGATTGGGATACGAAGTACAGTGTTTCACTTGCGGACTGAAGTTAAGAATGGATCTATGTATCTATAAAGACTCAGCTATTCTGGAACATACTCGATGGTCTCCGCACTGCCATTACCTTTCTATGGCCTTTCCACCCATCACACTACGGTACAATTATGATGGTACCTTAGAGGCGGTACCTTCCAAAACTAGACACAAAAAAGGAACGATGAACAAGCTTGAGACTGCATTGCGACTAGTATAAAAAGTGGTTATGGTCAAGATCGATAGTTCACTGTGACTACCAAGACCAAGCGAACAAGATGAATACTTTCAGAGAAACACAAAACAAGTTCAGAAAGGCACAATTCAAGTTTGGGGCTTCTGAAGTGGAATGCGATTGTGAGCCTTGCGATGGGAACGATGCTGTACGCTGGGACCTTAGCGATGCCGTAAAGCATCATGGGAACTTTGTTCTCACTACTCCTATCATGAAAAGTGATGCTGTGCGTGTCAAACCTGAGGGATGCGAAAGCGATGCCACTCGTCCTCTTGGACACTTTACTGGGTTTCGTTTTAAAGGTGGATGTCCACCTTCACGTCTACCTCCCTACGGATGTCATCCGACCCTGAGCAAATTCCTTTCCATGTCACCCAACCCTCATCGAAACGAACCTGTGAAAGACGAATATTCGTTCCCTGTGCGTTTGTCGGAATACTGCAACTTTGAAAATCGTTTTCAATCGTTCAAAGGAAAATGGCCTAAGTATCTGGGAGGACCGACCCCCGAAGAATTAGCCAGAGCCGGATATTACTACTTGGGCGAAGGGGATAAAGTCAAGTGCTTCAGTTGCGGTGTGTCACTTCACCACTGGGAACCGCAAGATTCGGCCTACCTGGAACATTCTCGATGGTCTCCCAGTTGTCATTACTTACCCTTAGTAGGACAATATATTTAAATAGATACTTTACAAGAGAACATTCGTGCTTTGCCTGTGGAGTTGAGAGAACGCATTTACAGCTGGTCAAAATACAAGTCAAACGTAAAGAACAATTGCATCCATTACGTCACCGGTGTTTGAACCACTGGTACCTGAATGCTATACAAGGACTGATTCAGTTGAAAGTGTTCTATTGGACAGACATTGATCAACGATCCCCTAGTTTTAAAAAGGATTGATTTGCTATTGATGATTCTATCTACTACATTGTAAACTTACTGCATCGAATTCCAGAGGAAGAGTTAATGAATTACCAATATCTTTTATACAATGTCAACTTAGTGAAAGAGGAAACTTCTGAACGAATTGTAATGTGTAAATTGGTGACTAAACGATTTAAATTCGACACTGAAGTAAAACCATGTCTGTGCAAACGGTACATTTCTTGTGTCAGAAAGAGGATTTAGTATGACCTATTCATGGATACTTTGCTAGAGAACATTCGTGCTTTGACTGTGGAGTTGAGAGAACGCATTTACCGAGAACTGATCAAAATACAAGTGAAACGCAAACTCAAAGTTGTTCATCCGTTTTTAAATTATGCTCTGTTCCAAAGTATAAGAAGACTGATTATGAGTGGATATTACATCAGGCACAAAGGTAAACGAGGCTATTGGAAACCACCCAAGGATTCCAAAAACAGTGTATATACTTATGGATACTTTACAAGAGAACATTTTGGGCTTGCCTGTGGAGTTGAGAGAACGCATTTACCGAGAGCTGGTCAAAATACAAGTCAAACGTAAAGAACAGTTGCATCCGTTACGTCACCGGTGTTTGAACCACTGGTACCTGAATGGTATAAAGGAACTGATTCGTCAGAAATTGTTTCAGTGGTCAGACATTGTTCAAAACTTTGAGATCGCCAATGATAGACATGTTCATAATTTTGGTTACTTTGAGATTCACCTAGAGCAAAGCATTGAGGAAGACAAGTTAAAGGATTACCAACATATTTTACGTGGGATCTACTAAGCGGACGAGGAAACTCCTAAACGAACTCTGAAGTGTAGGTTACAGTATGCAAGATTTAGATTTCCTACTGGAGAACGAAGATGTCTAGCTAGAAAGTACTTGTATTGCATCCGAAAAAAAGAGAGTATAAAAACAGGCTGTCATGCCGAGGTTTTTATCACATGTGATTGAACAGATTCCGTGGAGGGAACTCAATGACCATATTCAAACCGTGGATCATTACCATCAATTATTACAAGAACTGTATCCAATCAATTTGGGACGACGCATAGTGTGTGTCTTAGTGACTTGTTTTCTGGGATTTCGTTTACCAGCCGATTCCTTGTGGACTCTTTACGAACAGTATTTACCACCCCATTCAACATGAAAGTGGTGCCTTTAAATGTTCACGAGAGACTCATTTTCCTCAAAGCCTTACGTTTTCATCTGGATACTTCTCGACCTCTACGGGAAAAAAAGATTCGTCAACTTTTAGCTACCCAAGACGTGTATGACGATGTGTGTGTAGCTTGTGACTTACACCCCCATTGGACAGATGTCCGTGCCTGGAAAATATGGGATTTTGAGGCTTGGACCCAAGAAGTGGCCCAGTATGCTCGACAGTTGTGATCCTTCCTTTCAACGTCCAAAGAAAAAAGTTACTTTTCAACCTGTGTTAGTGACAGTACCAGAAGAACCCGTCACCCAGGACAGGACTGTCGTGGACATGCCTGAAAGACCCTTTCGGGAGGACACTTGTGTGACCTTACCCCCTATAGAACTGGTCAGAACATTACCCAAAACATGTTGTACAGACACTTGTTTTTATTCCACGTTGATGGTTATCATGTGCCTTTTATCCTTGTACTTAAGCCTTTGGCTTTTATGTATTTTTGTCTTTCGTGTTCATGTTTAAAACATTCAATAAACGTGTTCTGAAAAAAGTATATAAACTCTTGTCTTGTCTGATTTCGTGTCACAAGTGACATTCCTAACACTATGGCTACCTCTGCTGTCTCTGCTCCCTCTTCCTCCACTGTCAAAGTCATCGACGAACACTTAGATCGTGCCAGTTGGGAGGCTTTGTATCTTCGCCATCCCTTTAACATGCTCATTGCTGGACCTAGCGGTTCAGGCAAAACCGAATTCGTCAAACGTTTGATCGAACATAAAAATCATTTGATCGATCGACCACCTCAGCGCATCGTGTGGTGTTACAAAGAGTGGCAATCGGCGTACAGCCTCCTGCGAGAAAGTCAAGGCGATTCCATCGTGTTTGTGGAAGGCATTCCTAAAGAAGACGACGGCATCGTCTCTGACTTCCGCCAAACCCATTTGGTCATTTTCGACGACATGTTAGGAGAACACGAAGAAGAAATTAAACTGTGGTTCACGCGCAAAGGGCATCACCGTAATGCCAGTGTCGTTTACATTACCCAAAATTTGTTTCAACAAAGTAAAGCCCATCGCAAGATCAGTCTCAATGCGCATTACGTGGTCTTGTTTAAAAGCCCTCGAGATAAATCGCAAGTGCAAGTCTTAGCCAAACAGTTAGGGACGCCTTGGCTGACTCAGGCGTACGAAGATGCCACTCAAACTCCACACGCCTATTTACTCGTCGATTTGAAACCTACGACCCTCGATAATTTGCGATTTCGTACCCAATTGTTTCACCACTGGGGCCAAGACGGAGGGCCTGTCCTGTACACGTCTCCGTCCTCGACTTAACTTCACTCAACAAAAAAATCTATAAAAAAACTCAGACACTTTTCGTCTGTCTCACACAGCGTCAACATGACTTCCCTTCAATCACATCTCCCCGTCAAATTGATTCGTGCCTTGTATGGCATCAGTCGAGAAAAAAATCCACAAATACGGGCTCGTGTCTTAGAAGCTAGTCTCAAAGAAATTTTACGATGGTTCACGGTGACAGCACGTCAGTTACTACAAGGGATCATTCAGATTCCTCATCAAACCAAACGCTTTTTTGATCGAAACAAAGTCGCTTTGACCCAACTGGCCGATCCTAGCATCGACACTCAAACAAAAAAAAAAACAAATCATTTTGAAACCTGGAGGGAGCGGTACTCTAGGAGGGGTCATCATTCGCTCTCTCTTAAGATGGGATCCTAATGCCCCCAAAGTTCTCACCAAGAAAAAAGTCAAACGAAGCTTCAAGAAGAAGAAAAAGGCCAGGTCCCCAAGGAGACCCGTGTCTCCAAGAACTTCTCCAGTGACGGGACCCTTCTCTTACCAGACACCACCCTGGAAAGAGAAAAGAAGCCCCCAGAAAAAGAAGCAGAGAAAAAGTCCCCAGAAAAAGAAAAGTCCACAGAAGAAAACTAGTCGCAAGAGAGGTACTTCGGCCAGGACGCAACCTTACACTCGCAAACCACGACCTGCAACGGCGGTGACCGCGTCTCCGGTAGCCTCAGGTTCATTCACTTCCCCGTTGATGTCACCAAGAACTGAAGAGTACTTGGAGACCTTGATCACACCAAGAACTTCTCCGTTGATAACCCCAAGAACTTCCCCAGTGGCAGGACCCTCCAATTTAGTGACAGTGACCGCTGCTCACAAAGTACCTGCTCCCAAAATCAAAGTTCAAGAAAGATCGGGCATGTTACAAAGTTTACTGGATTTGTCCAAGCAAGAACTGGCTCGATTTAGTCCGTTGTGTACCCCTGCACGACGTGTCATGCCTGTCCTGAAGTTGATACGACGTAAAGACAATCAGTGGCGACGCGTTCCAGTATAAAAAAGCTCGGTGACCAAGTAGGGGTATCAGTGTTTTGGTGCTCCTGAAGATGTCACCCTCCAGAAAACATCCCTCTTCTAAACAGCCCCAAGGAAAGAAAAGGAAAGGACTACCTCCTCGTTTAGTCAAACATGGGGACATATCTGTCCTGTCCAAAGCTTCTCCACCCCTACGAAAAAAACTCATTCAAACAGCCTCCAAAGAGGTCAGCGATACCGTGTGCGAATGTTGTTTGAACGTCTTGAAAAGCACGATCCCTTTGTCCAAACACCAGAAACAATGCTTAGGCAAACATCGTCACGTTCTTCGCCAAATGGTTCAAAAGAAAATCCCCCTTCGCCAAAAGAAGAAGATGTTGGTCCAACGTGGAGGAATTTTACCCCTCTTGTTAGGCCCATTACTGAAAGGAGTCTTGGGAACCATGTTGGGAGGACTGGTGGGAGAAAGATAAAAAGGCCCTCTGGAGTCCCAAGATCTCAGAATCGACCCCTGACATCCCATGGAAGGACGAAAACTAGCTTTAGTACCTTAAGAACGATGGATGGAATACCATCGTTGGCAAGAACAACGTACCCCGCATTTACATCCCAATCCCCATTTGAGCGAGATGTCCCAGTTACAACACGAACTGCAGTCCTTGATGGATCGCCAAGATTTGTCCGAAA
The DNA here is from genome assembly GCA_028554795.2 of Sinohyriopsis cumingii. NCBI lineage: Eukaryota > Metazoa > Mollusca > Bivalvia > Unionida > Unionidae > Sinohyriopsis > Sinohyriopsis cumingii. The sequence continues at coordinate 165,405 of JAPYKE020000692.1, read as the reverse complement.
CAGAAAAATCGCAAAAGTACGGTCAACTCTTGCAACGACTGCAACTCTTTCACCAAAAAGCTTTAGACCAAACAACTCTTCCCACTCTGAAAGATTTCAAGACCTTGATGAAAAGTTCAGCACCATCACCAGTACCACTACCACCACTACCAGTGACCAAGACAGAAAAAGGAGAAGAAGAGGAAGGGTTTCAAACTCCACCAGAAAATGTACGCAAGTTAACAACACCATCTACCTCCAGAATTGGATGGTTTTAAAAGATGATGACCACCCCTTCTTCATTAGAAGAGAAAAAGAAGGTGAAGACAGAAGTAAGACAAGAAAAAATATCCCCTGTTCAGACATCCTCCTCCTCCTCCTCGACACCTATTGCCGGTCGCACACGCAAAGCATTACAATCCAAGAAAGTACCCCAAGAGAAAAACAGTAGCATCTTCCAAGAGTGGGTGCCTTATTAACACACAAACAAAAAAATGGAAAAAGTCTTAGCTAGCATTTACTACGATCCCTCGCATCCTGCAGGTTACGCAGATGTTCAAAAATTGTATCGAGCTGCCAAAACTCGACTGAAAAGTCTCCGTTTACCTCAAGTGCAACGATGGTTACAAGAACAAGCTACTTACACTTTACACAAACCCATTCGACGCAAGTTTTCCAGAAGTCGCACCTGAGTGGAAGGCATCGATCATCAATGGCAAGCCGATTTAGCCGATGTCTCTCATTTGGCCAGCTACAATCGCGGCTACAAATATTTGTTTTGTGTCATCGACGTCTTTTCCAAATTTGCCTGGGTCGTACCCTTCACTTTCAAATCGAGCAGCGAGTTAGTGCGAGCCCTGAAACGAGTGTTGAAACAAAGCGGTCGTCACCCTCTTCGATGACAAACGCACAAAGGTGCCGAATTTCTGAACCAAGCTATCCAAAAAGAATTAAAGAAACGTGACATTCATTTTTTTTACCACCGAGAATCCCGAAACCAAAGCCAGCATCGTGGAACGTTTTCAACGCACTTTGAAAGAACGTATGTGGAAATATTTTACGCATCACCACACTCTGAAGTACATCGACATCTTACCGCACCTGGTGCAAGCGTACAACCAATCTTACCATCGAAGCATCGGACGTGCCCCGCAAGAAGTGACTCCCGAGAACGAAGTGTTGGTGTTTGAGCGCCTGTTTGGTACGTCCCCGACGAGGGCTGCCCCCAAGAAAAGTGGAGTGTTGACCGTAGGAGATTGGGTGCGCATTGGCAAAACCAAACGCACTTTCGACAAAGGTTACTTACCTAACTGGACCACCGAATTGTTTCGTGTCACTGGACGAGTGCATGGCCGTGATCCTGCCGTCTATAAATTGGAAGACATGAACGGAGAAGTGCTCAAAGGAACGTTTTATTTGCCCGAGTTACAACGTGTCACCAAAAAAGAAGACGACGTGTACGACATCTAAAGCATTCTCGAACGCAGAACCCGTAAAGTGGGTAAACGACGTGTCAAAGAAGTCAAAGTACGTTGGAAAGGATATCCACACAGTTTTGATTCTTGGATCGACGCTTCGCAAGTCATCGACTATAAAAAGAAGTGACCATCATGCCCTTTCACACAGAAGCAGCCACGTCGACCACTCCTTCCCCCAGTTCTTCTCTGCAAGATTTACAGAAACAACCCTTGTGGGTGTAGTGTGGAGAACGTGTGCCTAAAACGCAAATCGTCTTTTTTCTGCCAAATCTTCGTGGTGCATTGTGTCATCGGTGCAGCCATTGCCAATTTGAGTTTGCAACAAGGGGACAAACAATTGTGGACCATTTTATTAAGCAGTTGCATCGGTTGCCTGCTTCCCAATCCCTCCCTGAAATTCTCCTCGAACGGGAACCACGGGAACCTTGTGTCCAATGCCAGTGTCAGTCACCACTCCAATAACAACAACAACCCTATTTTGGGCGGAGACACTCCTCTGACGTCCAGTAAGTCCTCGGACAGCCACAGAACTCTGGAATTATGAGTCCCCAAAACCAATTTTACTTAACCTTACACAGTGACAGTTCCATTGAGGTGTTTTCCAAGAACACGTTGTGCTGTTACACGGCCAAATTACCTCAGACCATCCCATTAGATCACGAAGCCCATTGGGAAGTGGCTTTAGTAGAAATCATTCACCCGACCCAAGTCCTCAATGTCCTTCCCAATCAAAACTTTTTTGTTGTGGAAGTTTATGACGAGCAAATGCAGAAGTACTTGGATACCTATGGCAAATATAACATAAAAACCCTGGCACACAAAATCAAAAGTACACCACCTATCACTTGTTCATTCCCCCAGGCTATTATTTTAGTGGTCAACATTTGGTGAGCACCATAGCCTCCAGGTTTAATGTCGTGTTTCTGAAAGCTTTGGAAAGTGTCAAAAAAAGTGTCACCATGGAATACCACAAATCAGCTCGTCGCTTCTTCATGAAATTTGACGGGAGTAAAATCGTGTCCATTTTATTTTGTCCTGAATTGTTTGACATGTTGGGCGGAGACATGGACATGAGAATGGCCATGCTCAAGAAAAACGAATTACCAATCATTTACGACAACGAGTCTTTTAGCAAGTTATTTCGTGCCCCGGTAGAACTGAACCAAGGACTGAATTTGATGTTTGTGTACTCCGATGTGGTGGAGTATATATAGTTGAACAACTTCCTATAGACAACCTCCAAGCAGAAATTGCAAATCACTATGACAAAGAACCATGGATAAAGATCAACCCCTCAGTTAACATCCTCATTACGAAATATGGCAATAAAAACGAACAGGAACTCAAACTAAACACAATCTGTACAGAAGAAATCAAAATATTGCAACTACATTAAGATTTACACTGATGGATCCAAAATTACAGAACCACCCAGAACAGCAGCATACGTAATCCCCGAACTTAACATTAAAGTAGGACGAAGACTACCTAACCTCTGCTCTCTATACACAGCTGAATTCTGGGTCATACTTGAAGCACTCAAATGGATCAAAGAGAACAAAATACCCCAAGCGGTAATAATAAGTGACTCGCTAAGCGTCATAAACTCAATACTTAATAACAACACCAAATCAAGAGAAAACTATCTTAGGCAAACCAATTTATTGTTAAAAATACTGAACAATAATAACTTACAAGTAGAATTTATGTTGATACCATCCCATATTAACATACCAGGTAACGATATGGCAGATATAACAGCTAAACAAAAACTAAACGAAACCACTCACATCAACCTAGATTACAGCATATGCGAACTCAATAGCATATCTAAAACCCTCATTGATAATAAATGGCAGGAATTATGGAACACAAGCACTCAAGGCAGGAAACTAAAAACTATCATTAAAGAAGTATATAGAAATAGGAAACCACCCAAAACAAAAGGCAGTGAACAAAAATTCATAAATAGAATACTCACGGGCAAAACCAAGCTGGCTAACAGCTTCGGACAGTACATAGGACCACAACCACATAATCCTAACTGCTACCACTGCAGGGTCCCAGAAGACATAGAGCATATTTTTAACAACTGCCATACATTTGAAAAAGAAAGGGCTAAGTTTAAAGTTAAACAGCATAATATTGGATCCCCTGCAACATACCCAGAATTCTTGATGAACACAAACCCCAATATTAATCTAACATTCAAAAATATCATAAGTTTTATACACGAATCAAATCTATTCAAAAAAATCTAAGAAAGTAAGTCAAAGACCAGTTAAAAATATTACAAATCACTGTTTGGGAATTATGACGGCCGGCTCGGTCTCGTGGGTTCACAGACTGACACAGCCGTTCATAGCCCGAATAATAAAAACCAGTTAAGGACGAATATTACAAAATCACTGTTTGGGAATTATGACGGCCTGCTAGGTCTCGTAGGTTCATAAACTGACACAGCCGTTCATAGCCCGAATAATAAAAACCAATTAAGGCCACAAAAAATTAAAATAGGAAAATAGGAATTAATTAAAACAGGACTCCATAATAACATACAGACAACCATAAAACAAGTTTTCATTCCAAACCAATAAGATAAGGAATCAAAATATATAAGGAATTCATGAAGAAAAAAAAAAAAATATACTCCTAACTGTCTCCTTGTCTCTAAAACAACATCTGGCTGAACTTTTAAATCAAGCTTCCACAGCTATTTCTACTAACATACTCAGCCAAATCCAGGCAATGTTGGCAGACGACCCGGAAGAATTTGAAACTTCCACGCTGGCAGCGGCCCTTAAGTATCATCATCCAGCGGCGATGAAGCTGATGAACCTGCACCACCTAACCAGAGTGGAAAAAAGGAAGGCTCTGTCTACCGGAATATGGGACTGGGAAAGGCAATTGATGATATAAAAAAAGCGGGCCACTTCGTCAATGCCACAAGACCAGGTGTCCTAATGTGACGTCATCGCTGCCGACCAATCGTAGCGGGAGTCACATACTGCTTGGTTTGACACCTGGGGCATTTCAATCCAACTAAGAAACACGAGTCACGAGTGTGTGGTATGACTATTCCCACTCATGTTTATTAGCCTTTCAGTCAGTTTGTTAAGGACTAGTTAGTCCTACACCTGAGTGGCTAAATTAAAAAGTACTCTTTGAGTACATAAAAGCCTGGGGGATGAGGCTCCTTTTCTTTCCCCCAGGAGTAATTAAAAATCAGGCAGTGCGTGAATAAACAAGTGGTACATGTTCAAAAGATCGAAAACCACTATAATCCAACTAACTAACTAACTAATTTAGTTTTAGGGGGATGTTTTCCTTCACTTTAACTATAAGAACCCACAAAGTTCGTCGTTCGCACCATTCTAAGGAATAAAAGAAGAAGATGGAAGTGTCCCAACTGTTTAATGATTTAAGGCATGTTTATTTTTGGATGGTGGATGGTGAATATGGAGTTGAAAGGATTGAAAGAGATTGGAGGTTAAGAACAAGTCTGCACTACGTGAACGAACTAAAATTAGCCAGGGAGATAATAGAGGGATTAATTGAAGAAGAAGTGAAGAGATTGAGAGGGCTGATAAATCCCCCTTATGTCAGAGTGTGGACAATAAAAGAGGCCATGGAGAAGGTAAAAGAAGTAAAAAGGTTCTTGGAAGAGATAGAACAAAGGTCAGAGTGGCCCTTTGTCAAAAGGAGTGTTGAACAATTGAAAAAAGGGGAAGAAAAGATGAAAAAGGTGATAGATGAAGAAGTGGAGAAAATAAAGGACAGGTGGGCAAAAGATAGAAAAGAAGAAGAAAATAGAAAGAAAAAGGAAGAACTAGAGAAACTGAACGCTAACTGGATGAAAATCCAACAGAAGTTCCGAGCCATGGGTCACCCGGACTGGATACCGGAAACAGAAAAGAAGAAGAAGAAAGGAATGATGGAAAAAATAAGGGGATGGATAAAGAAGTTAAGGAGTTAGAAGAAGAAGAAGAAACCCAAAGGCCCTTTTCAGGGCCACCCACATCTCTCGAAAAGAGATAGACTTTCAATTGCCTACCCCATTTTTTAATTTTTTTTATTTAAAAAAAATAGAGACCCCTCCCTGTTTCAAAATTTCGCCTGTTCCATTTCCATAGACCCATCAGGTCGGGACCGTATTAAAATAGGGTCCCGACCCTGTTCCATTTCCCCTAGTCCCTAGACAGGCCCAGGGTGATTAATGTTAAATTTACATATACCCTATACCAGTCCAAGATTTTTGTCCATGTTAATTCCCATAGACCCTATATCGGCCCAGGGGTTTTGTCCATGTTAAATTTACATAGACCCTACAGTGGCCCAGGCGTGTTTTTAATGCTAATTCCCATAGCCCCTATACCGTCCCACTTTACTACTAAAAAATATGATTCGTATCAGACATGACATATGCTTGTTTGTCTTCATGGATGACTGCATTCATGCTATTGTAATTATATTATACACATACCTGTATTTTGTACATCATACATCTTTATTGTACTATTTGAACATAATATAACAAAGTGGCTAGCAGAAAGTAACTACCTCGACCACTCAAGTTGATTTAGTTTAGAAATTTGTTTCTTTTTCAGATGCGGTTTTACTGAGCTTTATCATCCTAATGTTGACTTTTGTCAACTACGTCATGAATTCGGTTTGCAACACCAGCAGCGACGTTGAGGATATAGGCATCATAAGGCTAAATAATATGGGAGTTGGACACTATCTATGCTATACGTGTAACGGCAGACTGGGAAATCATATGTTTCAATCCGCATCACTGATGGGTATAGCTGCTCGTAATAACCGAAGTCTTTTTGTTGGAAAGGGTGACTATTTATATACAGTATTTGATCTCAAGGATGTAACCGTTCTCCACAATCGTGATGCATGCAACTCGTTCGAGTTCATAGAGGAGGGTTTAGGTTGCTGCAAATTCGACGCAAGTTTGATGACTCTCCCTACAGGCAAAATTTTCAAAATAGGCCTCTATCTTCAATCATGGAAATATTTCTACCACGTGCAGGACAAGATATTGCGACAATACCAATTTAGAGACCATATAAAACTCACGGCAATGCGTACAATGAAGGAAATAATGCTACGAAATAGCGAAACATCCATCACTTTAATAGGAATTCATATATGCATTGGTGATATCGCCAACGAGATGCACAACAGAATGGGACTAGTGATAGCACCAGAAGGATACATCTATAAAGCCATGGATTATATGAAATCTAAATTTCTAAAAGTTATGTTTGTTGTCGCTTCAGACGATTTACAATGGTCAAAGAGAGTTTTGAGCGTACGATTAAACGAAAGCATCTATTTCCTTGACAACGGTACCACACCGGAAGTAGACCTTGCGGTATTGGCGTATTGCGATCACGTGATTCAAACTGTCGGCTCCTTTAGTTGGTGGGCTGGATTTTTAGCTGGCGGTATATCAGTATATTACCCGCATCCAGGTCGTGTAGGCTCGCCAAGAGAGGCCAGATATCGTTATGAAGATTTCTTTCCACCAAACTGGATTCCAATCGACGTATGAAAGAATCAATAAAGATGTGTGCAGAACTTCAACACTTTCTATGCATATCTTGTTGCTGCGAATCCCTCATAGATCCAATATTTATAGTAGACATTTAAAACTCATCATGAAGATATGATATTTTATTAATTGTTATGCTGTCAGTATAGTATACTTTCTGGTGGATTAACGTGCTTAGACCCTGTATCTTTCCACCAATATGGCTTAATTTTCTTTTTCTTCGTGTGATTGTTGTTGGTAAGAACATTATTTATATTAGAAATGCTATTGACATGGAATAATTGATAAACTACACTGTAATCGTGTTGAAAGCATAGTTGTTTATTATAGCAATAAAATGTTGCACAAGCGGAGCGGTCGCCTGTGTATGTCGACTCTATTTCATAGAAAGAAAGCACCTTTATTATTTCTTGTGAGGAACTACAAGCATCATCGGTCGATTCCGAAACAAAAAATCAATGCAACATATACACAAGTATTTAACAATTTCTGTTTTGTATACCTAGGGACTACATCTTTTCCTGTAAATTTAAACAGCATTTAATTTTCAAAACAGTACAAGCCATTAGTTTAAAGACACAATATCACAAATTAAAGTAACTATCATATTATCATAGTCAACGAAAGATTAATTAAACCTAATGACTCATTCAGTAACATGTTATCACATACTTCTGCTCCTTGCTTCTTCTGTACTTATATTCGACCTTATATAGTTCCGTAGTTAAACAAGGACATCGTCATCTGTTTTATTTATTTTCTTGCAGCATCTAATTATGATATTTGATAACACCCTCGTCCCAAAAATACTGCCCGAGATGAGTGTTGCTGGCACAATCTTGAAAAGGAAGGCTTTCCATCTTCCGAGAAACACATTACTTTGAACCAACATCTAACAGGTGATTAATACACCAGTATTAATATAGGTCCGGTAATTGTTACATAATTAGCAAACACGTATTCACTTTTTTATTTTCAGTCCTCCCCTTTTCTCCTAACACTGAACGAGTTTTCAACCAACATCTAACCGGATATTAATAAACCAGTAATAACAAAGTAGCAGTGATTGTTACTTACATAATTTGTACACACGTACTTACTTTTTTATTCTTAGTTCTCAGATTTACTCTTTACACTGTACGAGTTTTGAGCCTTGACTTCCTGACGAGTAGCAAAATAATATCGACGATAATTGAACGAGCCGTCAATGTAAGAACTTTAATCATTCACATTACATGGTCATATTTTGATTCCTATATGTTCAGACAATCTTTTCATATATATATATATATATATATATATATATATATATATATATATATATATATATATATATATATATATATGTATGTTTACAATTAACATTCATAGCAACTACGTATCTTAAGACAATCAAAGGGACAAAACTATGATTCATTCTGCTCTCCAATGGAGCATTACAACGGAGTTGTGTCCCCTATTATGAAGTTAAAAAAAAAAAAAAGTGGTTGTGAAGTGTCCTTGTTTTGGAAAAGGCAAAATTATTCCAATTTTAAGTTCAGCGTATAAACATATATTACAGTAAGATTACAAAATACTCAAAACTCACTTTATACACATTATGGTTTTAAGTGTATCAGCAATATTCGAATATCCTTTGTAAACTGGGCAGAAAACACTCAAAGAAAGGAATTGTCACATATATTTTGTCAAAGAAAGATTAATCAAACCTACTGATTCATTCAGTAACAAGTCATCACATACTTCTTCTCCTTGCTTCTTCTGTACTTATATTCGATCTTTTATGGTTCCGTAGTTAAACAAGGACATCGTCATCTCTTTTATTTATTTTTTCTTGCAACATTTAATTGTAATATTTTATAACACTCTCGTCACACAAAAAACTGCCGGGAATGAATGTTGCTGGCATAATCTTGAAAAGGAAGGCTTTCCATCTTCCGAAAAACACATTACTTTGAACCAACATATAACCGGTGATTAATACACCAGTTGATGTATTACCGTTTGGGGCCTGCATGCCACTCAGCGCTTCAACCATGTTAAGCAAAGCCAACAGGCCAAGTATTTGTGCGAGATGAATTGCAAGTCGTTCCAGTAATTATGGAACTGCCATCAAGATTTGTTTTAATTTGTTAGTGCATCACAATCACATGAAGGACATGAGCGTAAATGGTACTACCATCGGGGTTATCCATCGTTTGGTATCAAGTGGAGACAAATTCATTGTGTTCCATCGTAAAACACCCACGCGATGCTTTTGTCACCTTAAAGTATTTTCCGTGTGTGCAAATTCACGTCGGTCTCGAAGACGTTCCACGTATGTGTCAAGTTTTATATATTTCTGCACAATAACTCATGGAATACCTTTGGCCCGTTTAATGTTTTTCGTTCATCAACAAGAAGGCACATTTCTGCTTGCAGTCCTACATACCTTTCGATTTGTTTACTCGAACGCTCATCACTGAACTTACCGACAACTTGTTTGTTAATGTTACTAAACAATAGATGCTGTGTCGGATAATCGCTGGTATCAAATTCGTTAACTAAATTTGGTTCCGCCATGATCATGCATGCATCATTGGTTGTGCTTGTCACGGAATGGTGTAAATGTTGTTAATTAAATACATGTACTCGGGTTTCGTTTCTTTTCTCTGTACAACGATACCCGAGGGTGATTATAATATGGTCTATGTATTTCGAAATCGTGAGTACGATTTGTCCTGTGCCACACGTGCAAGGTGCTTTTGATAAAGAATAACGAAAATTCTAAAGGTATAAATACGTTACTACATGTAAAGGACTTTTACAAGACTAATGGTTTTGTCAGCAAGCGGCCTGCTAAAAGGATTCGCACAACTCCAGCTGTAGGGCTGAGTGAGTGAGTGTTTGATGGTAGGAATATCCGGGGTGTCCGGTGTTGTCAGAGTGTAGAAACGTCCGTGTGTCCGGAGCGTTTAAGGTGCCGGAGCGTCTACTGTCTAGCGTCCGGAGTGTCCAGAGGGACTAAGGTGACCCAGCTGTAGAGCCGTCAAAGGACCAGGGGGTCCGGAGGGTCTAGTATTTCAAGTATCCGGAGGGTCTAATATTTCAAGTGATCATAGTATTCCGAGGGTCCGGAGTCTATATTGGTTGTGAAATTGATTCAGAGGAGCTGTGGAGCGGATATGGTGCACGGGTGAAGGAGTGCATCTCCACACATGTATTTTTAGCTGTATGCTAATTTTGGGTTAGTAAGACCCAGTGTATTATTCAGGACTGGAAGGATAGATTGTATATCCGTTCTTGTTTAGTGACATAATTTCGCTACCTGAGCGAATACATTTTTTTTACTATGTGTAAAGACTTACATTGGTTACTATTTGAGTGAACTATATTCATCTTTCCATTACAAAATCATTTGTGAAATCATTTATCCTGTATTTTAGGGTTACTGAACTAATTTATTTGTATATTTTTTCCATCTTTGAAACTGTGCGTTTTTTATGTTAAATAGATCCAATATTTGGATTATAAATACGCACACATCTTCATAATCCACTATTCATATAAATCGCCACATTAAATCATATATATGTGTCGTCATTACGTATTCTGTTGTTAATCCGAGATATCCCACCCGGTTATCTTGTTACAAATGGTGTCAGAAGTGGGATCATTTCGGATATAACAGAGCACTGAAATTGTTTTATTATATTTGTATGCTTTTTGTGTGTTTCAGATGCGTTTGACAAAGCACCAAGGTTAGGTAGATACCTAATTTTACTTTATTTTTTGTATTTAATATTTTTGTTGCATTTCGTGAAAGAAAATACGGTTTGTGGTAATTACGTGTTTTGTATACAACTGCACTTTAAGGTTGGTCACCACCAAACTTTTGAAATGTCTTCTATGAAAGAACTGGTAGAACTGGGGAAGCAGTTTGGTTATGAGGGGGAGTCCCTTAGAAATTTCGTTCGTGAAGAACAAGCCCGGGAGAGGGACCAAAGATTAAAGGAGAGGGAATTAGAGAAGGAAAAATTTGAAAGGGAACAACAAATAGAAAGGGAAAAATTTGAAAGGGAACAACAAATAGAAAGGGAAAAAAGGGAAACCCAGAAGGAAATGATAGAATTAGAGAAGTGTAAGATCGAACTAGAGAAACAGGCTGAGAGGGAATTAGAAAGGGAAAAATTTGAAAGGGAACAACAAATAGAAAGGGAAAAAAGGGAAACCCAGAAGGAAATGATAGAATTAGAGAAGGGTAAGATTGAACTAGAGAAACAGGCTGAGAGGGAAAGGATAGAATGGGAAAGGGAAGCAGAGAGGGAGAAGTTAGAAGGGGAAGATATAAATCGGCAGAAGGAATATCTAAGAAATTCTGAGCTATTGCAAGCTAAAAAAGAGGGGGAACATGATGTTAAACTGAGAGGTCCAAAATTGCCCCCATTTGAAGACGATAAAGATAATATGGATAGTTATCTAAATAGGTTTGAGAGGTATGCTACGGTACAAAAATGGAAGAAAGACGATTGGCCGCTCCATCTTAGCGCGTTATTGAAAGGTAAAGCGTTAGACGTGTATTCGCGTTTATCCACGGCCGATTCGCTCAATTACCCCGTGTTGAAAGAGGCACTTCTCAAGAAATATGAACTAACCGAGCAAGGGTTTCGCAAGAAGTTTAAGTATAGTAAACCAGATAGAGGCGAAACATTCACACAGTTCGTCAGTAGGACTTGCCATTATTTGCAGCGATGGGTGGAATGTGGTAAAGTCAAGACATTTGAGGGTCTTGTCGATTTCTTGCTTCGTGACCAATTGTTAACAACTTGTGGCAAGGAGTTATATTTATTCTTGAAGGAAAGATCCTTTACAAATGTACATGAAATGGCCACACAGGCGGATTTGTTCGCCGAAGCTCGGGGAGGTTCGCAGAATGTCATCACGCGAGATGTCAAAGGTGGGAATCAGGTCAACGACAGAAAACCCAGGGAACCTGAAAAATCTGGTAGGAGTAACCAGGGGAAGCGGAGTGACATGCAATGTTTCATTTGCAAGGAAGTGGGTCATATCTCCCACTATTGTCCTAAGCGGAAGGGACCAGTCCAGAAAGTAGCGGTAGCCATTAGAGGCAGAAGATCGGTAAATGGAAAACTTAATGTTTCCCAGCAAGTTAAGCGGAAAGCGGTGCGTGAACCAGTGGTGCGTTCAGAGACCAGTCGCGATGTGATCCAATCAATCGGCACGTGTATTTTTCCAGAGGCACGGGTGCCGACCGCAAACGGCACTGTTAACGGACAAGAAGTCACCGTTCTACGAGACACGGGATGCACTACTGTAGTCGTGAAACGGAGCTTAGTCCGCGATGATCAATTGCTTGGGTTTAAATCACCTTGCATGTTGCTTGACCAGACAATCGACCACGTTCCAGTTGCAAGGATAATGATAGATACACCTTTTTTGACCGGGACTGTGGAAGCTTTATGCGTAGCCAACCCGATCTATGAACTGACGATTGGCAACGTACCGGGTTCTAGACTCCCAACCATAGCAGATTTCCGATTCCCTATCATCCAGGCAGTGCAAACTAGGGCTCAGGTAAAGGAGGAAAATAAACCTTTGCGTAAGTTAAAAGTACCGGAAGCCATTACTGATATATCCCGCGAAGAATTCCAAAATGAGCAAAAACGTGACGCGTCTTTACGTGCAACCTCTGAGAAGGCATTAACGGGTACCGTGAGAAAGTGTAAGAACGGGGGTTCCTCTAAATTCCTTGTTCGAAAGGGTTTAATGTACAGGGAATACTCTACATCGGATAGGAAGTTCTTGCAATTAGTGGTTCCCCAGAAATTTAGGGCACATGTATTAAAGGTCGCGCACGAGTCGAGTATGGCAGGTCATTTAGGCGTAAAGAAAACAACGGATAGGGTATTAAGAGAATTTTATTGGCCTGGCGTCAATAGCGACATAGCGCGGTTCTGTCGCTCGTGCGACGTTTGCCAGAAGACGATCTCTAAGGGTAGGGTAACTAGAGTACCGTTAGGTCAGATGCCCTTGATAGATACTCCGTTCAAACGAGTAGCCATCGACATTGTAGGACCAATATTTCCGCATACAGATCGGAAAAACCGATACATCTTGACACTGGTAGATTACGCTACCAGATATCCAGAAGCCATAGCTTTGCCATCAATTGAAACCGAACGTGTAGCCGAAGCGCTCGTAGACATGTTCAGCAGGGTCGGAGTGCCCGAAGAGGTTCTTACGGATTGTGGAGCGCAATTCACCTCAGATCTTATGGCAGAAATTAGTAGGTTGTTGTCCCTTAAACAGTTACGAACAACACCTTACCATCCTATGTGCAATGGATTGGTCGAGAAATTCAACGGCACATTGAAACAAATGTTGCGGAGAATGTGTGCGGAAAGACCGAAGGATTGGGATAGATATATGAACGCCCTTCTGTTCGCATATCGTGAGGTTCCTCAGGAAAGCTTGGGTTTCTCCCCGTTTGAACTATTGTACGGTAGGACAGTTCGTGGTCCTATGCGCATACTTCGTGAACTGTGGACAGACGAGGTCGCGGACGAAGAAGTTAAGACCACATACCATTACGTAGTTGATTTGCGCGAAAGATTAGAAAGTACTTGTCAAATGGCGCAAGACGAACTCGCGAAATCTAATCGTAGGTACGCCAAGTACTACAACCGAGGAACTCGGAGTAAAAAATTTGACGTAGGCGATCAAGTGTTGGTGCTTCTCCCAACGAATAACAACAAGCTGCTAGTCCAATGGAAAGGGCCATATGAAGTCAGACAGGTGAAAGGCGAAATGGATTATATCATTGATATGGAGGGGAAGTCCAAGACATTTCATGCCAATATGCTTAAACTCTACGTAGCGAGACCTGGACAAACGATTGATAAAGGGATTTTGAATGTTGTATGCGTTGCGGTGATAGAGGATAGGACTGGTGACGAAGCGGAATTCGTCTCCAGCACAGAAATACCCCTTGAATACCCCATGGACGTTGGTAAAGAAAGTATTGACCAGATAAATGTATGCCCTGAGTTATCGGAGGGTCAACGTACACAGATTATGGAGGTTTTGTCCAAATACCCAGATGTGTTCACGGACAGACCAGGCTGTACGGGTCTAATTCGACACGAGATCAAATTGAATACCTCTGAGCCTATCAGGATTAAAGGATATCCGATACCCTTTAATGCGCGGGAGACAATCAGCGAAGAAGTGATGAAAATGTTAGACCAGGGAGTGATCGAACCTTCAAACTCCCCATACTCGTCCCCCGTGGTGTTAGTCAGAAAGAAAGACGGGACCAACCGATTTTGCATCGACTTTCGGCAATTAAACAAGATCACCGTATTTGATGCAGAACCAATGCCAGATATGGAAAGTGTATTTTCAAAATTGGCAGGTCATAAATACATTTCCAAATTAGATCTAAACAAGGGATATTGGCAGATACCCATCGCCGATAATGTCCGCGAGTTGACGGCATTCGCGACTCCCAAAGGACTGTTTCAATTTAAAGTTATGCCTTTCGGTTTAGTCAACGCCGGTGCGTCGTGCGTTCGTCTCATGCGCAAATTGTTAAACGGAACGGAAAACGTCGACAGCTTCGTAGACGACATCTTTGTTTACACGCATACATGGGATGAACATGTTAAGGTATTACGGGATCTGTTCGATAGACTTCACATTGCAAACCTTTCAGTTAGGCCTACTAAGTGTAGCATAGGGTATTCCAGTCTGGAATGTTTGGGACATCTGGTAAGTGGACTAGGCCAGTTGCAACCTCATCCAGATAAAATAGGAGCAATCAGGGATGCCCCTAGACCAGAGACAAAAAAACAAGTAAGGTCTTTCCTAGGTCTAATCGGGTTCTACAGGAAATTCGTCCCCAACTTTTCGGCTATTGCCAGCCCATTAACGGATTTGACTAGGAAGGGGCAACCGAATAAAGTTTCATGGGGTGCATGCCAGGAAAAAGCGTTTAACACTCTAAAACACAAACTGGTAAGGGCACCAATTTTAAAGTTGCCGGAAATAGATAAACCTTTTATACTGAGGACAGATGCGTCCGATACGGGTCTTGGGGCTGTTTTGCTACAGGAGCAAGGGGGGATGAAATTGCCCATTGCTTATGCAAGTAGGAAATTGCTCCCTAGAGAGGAAAAGTACTCCGTGATTGAAAAGGAGTGCCTAGGTTTAGTATGGGGAATAGGAAAATTCCATACATATCTTTTTGGGAGGGAGTTTACCTTGCAAACGGACCATCAGCCGCTTTTATATTTGAATAAAGCAAAGGTCAACAATGCAAGATTGATGCGTTGGGCGTTGTCTTTGCAACCATACAGTTTTCGAATCGAGGCAATTCGAGGGTCAGAAAATGTGGGAGCTGATTTTTTAAGTAGGGTGTAATTAGCATATCATTTCGTTCGGTCTGAAAATTGGAAGTTTTAATAATGATTCATTGTTCACATTCCGTGATTGTTCTAAAAGTGATACCATTTTTTTTTAGGGGGGAGGTATTGTCACGGAATGGTGTAAATGTTGTTGATTAAATACATGTACTCGGGTTTCGTTTCTTTTCTCTGTACAACGATACCCGAGGGTGATTATAATATGGTCTATGTATTTCGAAATCGTGAGTACGATTTGTCCTGTGCCACACGTGCAAGGTGCTTTTGATAAAGAATAACGAAAATTCTAAAGGTATAAATACGTTACTACATGTAAAGGACCTTTACAATACTAATGGTTTTGTCAGCAAGCGGCCTGCTAAAAGGATTCGCACAACTCCAGCTGTAGGGCTGAGTGAGTGAGTGTTTGATGGTAGGAATATCCGGGGTGTCCGGTGTTGTCAGAGTGTAGAAACGTCCGTGTGTCCGGAGCGTTTAAGGTGCCGGAGCGTCTAATGTCTAGCGTCCGGAGTGTCCAGAGGGACTAAGGTGACCCAGCTGTAGAGCCGTCAAAGGACCAGGGGGTCCGGAGGGTCTAGTATTTCAAGTATCCGGAGGGTCTAATATTTCAAGTGATCATAGTATTCCGAGGGTCCGGAGTCTATATTGGTTGTGAAATTGATTCAGAGGAGCTGTGGAGCGGATATGGTGCACGGGTGAAGGAGTGCATCTCCACACATGTATTTTTAGCTGTATGCTAATTTTGGGTTAGTAAGACCCAGTGTATTATTCAGGACTGGAAGGATAGATTGTATATCCGTTCTTGTTTAGTGACATAATTTCGCTACCTGAGCGAATACATTTTTTTTACTATGTGTAAAGACTTACATTGGTTACTATTTGAGTGAACTATATTCATCTTTCCATTACAAAATCATTTGTGAAATCATTTATCCTGTATTTTAGGGTTACTGAACTAATTTATTTGTATATTTTTTCCATCTTTGAAACTGTGCGTTTTTTATGTTAAATAGATCCAATATTTGGATTATAAATACGCACACATCTTCATAATCCACTATTCATATAAATCGCCACATTAAATCATATATATATGTGTCGTCATTACGTGTTCTGTTGTTAATCCGAGATATCCCACCCGGTTATCTTGTTACAGTGCTATGCATCAACAGCAAGTCAGTGTTGGTTTAGTTTCGATTTTGTTGTTGTGAAAGGCAATAAGTGGACCATCAAAGATCTTTAGAGGCTCAAAGGATGCATCAGCGATGAGCCTTCAAAGTTTGTCTTCTTCATTAACACATACGAGATTACACCGATTCGTTTGCGCAGATTCTCCATAATTGTTCCTGAACACTGCATAGTTCATGTTTTTAAAGACCTTTTCGCAATCTCATTAGTGTCCTCTGTGCACAGATGGGTATTCGTGTTGTATATATGGTATCATCCAAGCTTGAATCATGTGAAAACTGATGGATAGAAGCATACATAATCGCAAATACGGCTGCAGATATCGTATATGATTGGTTTCTTTCTAAGACTTGGTGCTAGTTTGATGCATTCAGTGTGTCTACGTCCGGATTCATCAACTATAACCCACTGATATGGGGACAACCACGTACCGGGCATCAACAATGCTTCTGGTGCTAACGGATAATCGTTGTGTACATTATCTAAATTTTCTGGATATTCTAAATCAACTTCAAAGACGTATCCGCGTATGTTGTTGGTGTTGTAATCGCTTACTTATTTTCCATATTACTGTATCTATAATGACTCCACCGAAACCCACCAATCAACAACGGTTGGATCGTTGTCTACTCTTAAAGTTTATTATTGTTTTGATGCATTATGTAACTGTTTGAGGTAGCGTGGTCATTATCATCTATGTATGGGTTGTTTGCGCTAGTGAAGCTGTCACTTGCCATTGAAATCCTGCCATGAAGTGAGTGTTCGATAAACAGATGTGTATCAGTATCGATGAGCTATTCCAGCTCAAGTATGACAACAACAATCCCAAGTCATTCCCGGTAATGAGAAGTATTGTGCGGGATCGTGCTAGTACACGTGCATGGCAGTGTCACCAAATTTTTTCAAACACATAAGCAAGCAGCAACACATCGGAGCGCAGATACAGATCGTGATAGTTACCCACGTTTTTGCATTCAAATGCGGAACAAACTTTGCTTGCGTGTTCGTACTCCTTGGCGGAAATACCTTCGCGTGTCAGCGATGAATTAAACCCTTTAATAGGTCGCAAGAGAGTTTCGGCAAACTCGTCCCAGACCTTCATGTACTCGTATGGATACAAACCTTTTTTGTTAACAAGTCCGTATTGATTGGGTAATACTCAGAGTAGATAACTTTAAGATAAATTGATTATAAAACCGTTGACCAGCTTTGCTGCACAATCTTTGCTCGATTTCAATTCAACAATTTCATATTTATAAGATTATAGTTTCAAAAAGTATTCAAAAATTAAGATATTATGTAAAACATGTAAATTTGCTAATGTACAAAGTTTCGAGCTAAATATTTATTCTACAGCTATGATGGTTTCACATACTTAGTAGGTGTAGAAACTGTCGTACATCAATTTCATTTCGCCCTTCGTTAAATCATCGATCAGACGCGCAAATAAGACTCCAACAGTCATATATTATTTCGTTTCGGCGGCACAAGGCAAACGCAGCATAATTGCCAGACTGTACTCGATGGCCATAAAATATGAAACGGTCAGCATACCGAAGACGTTACTGTTTGAAATGAAACACCAAAGAGATCTCAGCGCGAAGATAAAGTCATCTGGTAAAACGTTCACGGAACGCTCCGCTTCTCCAACAGAGTTATTTACTTTTGAAATATAAAATATATAAATATATTGAATTAGCCCAACCAGATAACACCATATATCAAATATTCCCTAGCTGTAAACATAGCTGGTGTCAATCAGAAAAATATACCGCCTATAATTAACAATATTAAGACAATTAATATAAACATATGACTTCGACAAGCGATTTAAGCTCCATATTTGATAGTCTCCAGATAATAGTAGCTGAATTTTTTACGTGGAAGAGAAAATAACATTGCTGGATCAAAAATATTAGCAACCGAGGAAAATATTGTGATACCATTACATAAGCTCATAACATGTGCAATACATTCAGCAGTAGCCAGGCACTTAACTACAAACCTCTTAAATCATTTCATGGAACAACAGTGGTCCAGAAGAGGCAAACGGTTGACATAAGAATACTTAGGTGACATTAAACAATACTGTGCCAGATTGCAGACCGGTCGCTTTACGAATTATGTTAATGTGTTGTAACCTGCTTCTGACGGTCCGGTCAGTTTTCGTATATAATTCCAATAATTATAGTCAGTAGATAGAGGACATAGATGTGATCGTGTCAGTGCGTGTATATCAAAGACAAGAATAGCAACTTAATAGCCAATCCAACACGGTTCCAAATGGAGGCCTACGCGGTTTACACTCGTGCACATAAAGGAAAAACAATCATGAAGGAATTAGACGGGGAAGAGGAATTGTGTGCTGATTGGCTGAGCGTTTATGCAAAAACGAAACATGCTGAAGTTTCAGGAATTATACAGAAGTCGATTTCCCTTGTTTCTATTTAGCGACATCATGCTATACATTTGGTGTCTTCTCCGTATGAGAATGTGAAGCCTTCCTCAGATAAGAAGCACAACTCTACCATGACGCTTCTCATAATGTTAATGCTATTATTTGGAGTTATTTCTCTTTCTCGGTTGCATGTCAGAGAATACTGGCTTTAAAGTAATGGTCAACTCAGGTTTGACAAGGCATACACTTGTATTGAATATATACAGTGTGATAAAACATTAAAAAAAACAAATGACAATCACCTTATGTAAATGATTGTTCAACTTTAGTTTCCTCGTGTGCAACTTATTTGTTGATGCTATATCAGATAGTTCTCTTTACGTGAATCCCAACAGATTTCACAGGTGATAACTTATCACAGTAAGTAGGTAGGTAGGTAGGGATGCACGCATGTATGTATGTATGTATGTATGCATGTACGTACGTACGTACGTATGTATGTCAATATATATGCGTGACTATATATATATATATATATATATATATATATATATATATATATATATATATATATATACATGACAACCTTTACATTTCGAAGGAATACAATTTCTAAACATACTTTTTTCTCAAGTTTCTTGACGTCGTTGAGTTAGTATATGTATTATCTAGACTTTACAGTCAGTTACGTGTTCATTTTATGCACTTTCTTTTCAAGTTTATTTTCTAATGTTAATCTTTATCGGAAGGGCATATCTCAAGATCAAAAAGAAAATGTGTTGTCCCAGTCAGGAAATACTGTTTAACGGCGGGAATCATCAATAATCAGAGACAGATCCATATTCTTGCTCTCTTGATAGGGCGGCAATATTGGTTTTTGTTATCTTTCTTTGATTATGCCATAACAGAAATAAATGTTTCTGGTACCAACATGGTAGAGAAAAACAAAACTTATATTTATGTGAAAATATATGCTAAGCATCATACACATGTTATGTGATGATATTTTACATGTCCGTATACTGCATACCATACTATTGCTGATGTAATTTTAGATATCGTCTTTTGAGGGTTCGCTATGTAAGTATTTCAGACGGAAAAATGTCAGGAAAACACAAAAGAATTACAAGAATACAAATTAATTATGCATGTATGCATGTTTGGGTTTTCTAATGATATTATCAGCACATGGAGTTCGTGTATTTTCGAATTTTACCGATTTGGGCAATTAATGGGAATATCAAATAAATTCACACAAATCTGCTTAATCCTCCTAAAGAAAGATTAGCCCATTAGAGAGTTCGAGCGCCGAAAGAACATTAAGGGACATGACGCTTTTGACTGAAGCGTAAGATTGTTTTTCGGTTATTTCCCTTTCATGGGGTGGTTAGAACGCCAATGCTTTAAGTATTGCATCGTTTTCATATCGTTCCTGGACTGTCTCATGATACATACAGTTGCTTTTAATGTATATTGTGACCATATTTAAGAGGGACGTATTGCAATTTTATGTCTGAGAAAATCATATAAGGGGAATGCTTGTATATCTTAATTTATGGTTCGTACAATTATCATCCAAGTTTTTCGTGATGAATTCGAGATTTAAAAACTCCAAAAGGGTCAAGAGAAACCAAGACTACTGAAAATTAAAAAGTAAGCATGTGTTAATGAATGATATAAGGTGAATCACCGTTACTATTTTATTGACCATTCATTGATTTTTTTGCATACATTCATTGCATTAATTGGACTATAACACCAATTATTTATATGGTGGTATCATGTATTTCAGAGGAAGGAAAGCCTTGAATTTCAAAGTATTTTTGGCAACGTTTATCCAGTTTTATTATATACAATGTCATCATTAGCTTCTTCAAAAATTGGTTAAAAAAGATGATGATGTCGTTTTCGAATGATAAACTGCACATTCTCGGGTGTGAATTCAGAAGGGGCACAATTCTGATGATTCGATACTGAATGAGTCTAAGCGGCTTGACTTATCTCCTCTTCATCATGAAGTTGCTAGAATGTCTTCGACTGTTTTTCGTCCCCATATCACAATATAGAGTAGTTAAGTTCTTTGCTTGCATATTCTAATATAATGATTTATTTGATTTACATGTTGGGTAAAATTAATCAAATAGAGAAAATCGATTTCCTTTATTGAAGCGTTGTTTGCGCTTAAATTACTGCCATTGATCAAGGTGCATCCCCGCGTTTGTCCGATGGTATCATGAAACCAGTTGTTTTTCCATAGGCTTCAGTGCTAACGTTTGGTGAAATAAATATACCTTATATTCAGTTTCAGCACGTATGTCGCACAATGTCATAGAGAGCAATGTTAGATTGTCAATTTCACAAGGATAGACCCAGGTAATACACTGATTTTAAGAGAGATAATTCTGCTTGAACTAAACTGGGGCAAGAGTTATCCAGTCACAAAACAAACATTTTAAACAATGTGTCTCATAATGCAACAAACTCATCTAGTTTTATTGCTATTTCTGAAACCAATGCTCCATGCACATTAATCTCCGTCCCTGGGATTGCTCACTCGATGCTGCCATACATATAACCAAGAATTTATTTCAATTAATTAATGATATAGCTTGTTCCCTACAAATAACAAGTGTACTTAGTGTCTCTTCCCAAAACTAAATTTATGAGGTACCAAACGATGTCTTATTTTAATGTGCATGTAAATGTCATTGAACTGTTTCAACTTTTCGTGTCATATTTATGCTTTACTATCAAATTATTTATAGGGAATGACATGAATTGTTTTAACTCTGATTTGTGTTTTATTCATAACAGCACTTATTGAACTTCACATGAATGATATGGTATAAATATCATTATGTCAGAGTATGTAATAACCAAGACAAAGGTTAATATATTAGCTAATATGCACATCTCCTACTTCAGAAATAATAAAGGACTTTACGTTTGTTACGCAGACACCGAACGTAATATCTATCGCCATGCGAATATGCTGAGCTGGATTGGTGGGTGTTTTCTAACCGAATATCATGTACAGTACGTACAAAAGTGAAACGTTATAAGATATTAACTGTAAACTCTGTAATTAAAATGTGAAGGTGCAAACAGTACTGCGGAAAAGGCAGTAATATAGGCTAAAATAGCAAATTTAATACTGTATTATACGCGCAATCGATTAATGCATAGAGGTAGTACAGATCAATTGCAATGTAATCATCTTGTCTCATGAAGACTAAGCAGGATGCAACAAGCATCACATTTTTTATATACACTGGGATTTGCGTACTACGCATACGGCAAACAGCACAATGTCATATTCATGGGTCTGCCATATTGTCTTCTTTCAGTTAACCCGGCCCTGTGACTGATAATCTTTTCAAACACTTACCTGTAACCCGATGGCTATCAGACTTTCAATACTGAAGGTACAGTTGTATTAGTTACTGTTAATACCAAACATAATTCCTAAACATTTGAGAAATGGAAGATTATACAATTACTTATTTGGTTGTTTACATGTAATTGCTGTCCTCTCTTTAATGCTGGTAGTTCTACGAAAATTGATCCACCAACGTTTATATCATCTAGTATTGTCAGTCCTTTGATCTTAGTACCTGTTCAATGATACATAAAAGATCCTTACATGAGCTAATTATCTTAGTAAACCACATATGTACGCATAATGGAATATAGACTGAATATGCTTGTAAGTGTTAGAAATATTGTAGATGAGGTATGTGTTGTTGAAAATCACATTTGTACATGTATATCTCTATGGGTAGTATGAAAGTGATTGTTCTGCCATTTTGTCCCCTTTGGGACCCAAGCTACCCGTCCTAACCGTTACCTCTCCCCCGACTTACTTAGCCCATATGCGACCCATGCAAGTTTAGTAATTTTAATTATGTGCATCCGTGACCCAACCATGGCTGGTTGGAGTTCAGTCTACGAAGGATGGCAGTACCTCAAAGGGCTTCCAGAAAAGGGCTAAAAGGGAGAACTTAAGTACTTACAAGGTATGATTTTCAGCTTTGTGTTACTTGTACTAGCCCAGACACCAGGTGTTTTGGACAAATTACAACTGGAGGCTTATAACAGGATAAAACAAGAAAGTACAACGTTATCACCGATTTGATAAACGGTTGCGTGTATGCATATAAAGTCCCATGACATTGGGGCGTAATAAGTGCAGATCTATCTGCACTGGAACATACGAACACTGCGTAAGAGCATGTCATTAAATATAAATACACCATATTCCACGGGCTCAGCAATGTCTTAAGTGTGGAATCGGGGTCAGGTCACATATCAAGTTTGGCGACCCTGTGGATCTGTTCGTGAATACCATTAGGCCCGTAGACAATAAACGGGCAGCACAAAACCAGCGGTTGCACAACAACATGTTATTTGACCAGCATCTGTTTTTCTTTTAAGTGACCACTTTGTGGCGGAATATCAATTTCATATACATGCTCGCGCCAACAGCCCAAGGGTGGACGGGTATGACGCCAACAGTTACATCGTGTACCTAGATGTGGAAAACATTTATAAGTGGCCATGATGCAAACACTTCCGATTGGTGGATTTCAGCACATCTATCTTGCGCACATTGATCCACAAAAACACATACATGATTATAACATCAACAATGATCACGTATACTTCTTTGAAGTTGATCTGGAATATACTGACCATTTACATGACTAAAACAACGAATATATGCTGGCACCAGAAGCGCTGTCGGTGTCCGCTACTTGGCTGTCCCAGTATCAGTGCGCGATCGTAGATTATTCCGGACACAAATGCAACAAACTGACAGTAAATCTTAAGACCAAACACTATTATGTAATACACGTGCGAAATCTGCAGTTGTACTTGCGATTCGGTATGCGTGTAACCAAACTCCATCGAGCGATTAGATTTCGCCTGCAAGCATGGATGGCTCGATACATTCAGATGAATCCGGATTTAAAAACTAAAGCCAACAATGACTTTGAAAATAACGTTTTCAAGCTCATGACCAATGCATTGTTTGGAAAAACTGTGTAGAATATGCGCAAACTAATCCGAGTACATAAGCAGGACAAACCTCGAAGGCTCATCTCAAGCCTGGAATTTAAATCCAGAAAAAGTGTGATGGTAGATTTACGGCCGTTCCCAGTAAAACAATCAAACCTAACGCTGACAGAACTAATTTAGTTTGGTTTGTCCATGCTGATCTTTCTGAAACTGTTCATATATGGGTTTAACTATGACTAGATCAAACAGTTTTATTAGGATCGGGTCAAGACGATGTACAAAGACATTGACTCGTTGTTTATCAAATCGCCACCGATGATATGTATTCGTACATGGCAAAACCACGTTTGATCAACATATTTGCTACCAGCGGGTATCCCAAAGAATATCCGTTGTTTGGTAACGCTAAAAATAAGATTGTTAGCAAGTTCAAAGACTAATGCTCGGGTAAACTAATTGAAGAGTATGTGTGAAAGCGACCCAAAATGTTTTCGACTGTAGTTGGACCGCAGAACGGTCGCGTCTCCAGCAGCATATAAAAATGCTAAAGGTGTTGTACAGGTGATTGAGCAAAAATATATCAAACATGACTTGTACCTGAAATGTCTTCGAGACTGACGTGCATTCGCGCACATGGCGAATATAATACGTTGTCAAAAACATCGTAAGAGTGTTTACCGATGTAACACGTTGAGTTTGTCCCAGTTTGATAACAAATGATGGATACTTCCTGTTGGAATCACCACGTACCCATTTGGTCATCGTGATGTTGTGAAGCAATATAGGACTGATACTGGTTAATGTGTCAAAACAAATTCTGGTGGCAGTTCTGAGTGTGCTGGAATGACTTCCAATTCCTCTCACACAAACGCTCTGCTGAGAGACATGGTCCACCAGGCGACGGTCCAAACTGGTAACATGTTGGTTGTCTTGGAGTATCAGTCCGTTCCCAGATCATGCACACATCTGCCGACTATACCGGGTCAGTATCACGACTTTTTCAACTTTCTAATTATCCACGTGTATACAAAGTATCAAACAAACGTGTCACCGAGTATTTGTAATAACGTTGGCTTTGAAATGATTTTTCGAGTAACAGTGAGAGTCTTTTGTCGAATTGTATTAGCACAGTCGTGCGAGTGATTTCATTGTCCAATGCTGCTATGAAAAATGGAAGTCGTGCTACCCATTCATCAGACCGCTCTGGCCTCAGCAACAATTCCTGTGCGTACTTATTACCCAATAACCATTCAGCAAGGGTACGATTAGACCATTGACATGTCCGACACGAACTAGCGCATCTGTTGGTCAACATCGCAACATCAGATCTAAAATATTCTTTGCCAGGATCCACTTTTAACAATCGTTGACACGGGAGTTGTCCACGTGCATAAATACGCTCGAGAGCATTTGCGACACTTGCAGAATATTTTGATGCCAATGGATCCGTTTATTTGTATCTGCTGGCAACGTCAGGAATGGTTAGCTCGTACTTGTATAAACGTAATTTACCTTGTCCATTACGGACTCGACAATGTGGAAGAAACAACAAATCAACGTGACTGATATCATTAGGTGTTTGGACATTAAAATAACCACATGGAAACTTTCTTGATACCGGGAGGTAAATTTGCCACTGCGCTTGTTTGGCCAACCATCTCTCGAGCAATCTCATGAGGGACTTTGGCTACATTGGCTAGCTGTTCCACGGAAGCCTCACCACTCCATTATCGACGCCGACTGTAATATATTTTGAATAATATGGGGATTTTGTGGCAATTTTTTGTTTATATCGGTTTAATTTGCTTTTAATGAGTGGTCTTTTGTCCATCAGGTGCAATCTTAACTATCATTTCGATTTATCGACGCATCTTGCGATTCGTTCTCTCAGTATTGGATTGATCACATTTAAGTCATAGATGAGATCCCTGTCAGCGCGTTGACGAGGACATATACTGATGGATGCTTTATAAGCAAGGCCATACCAGTAACAGGCAGCATCAACGCGGTTGATTAGTGCTTCACCAGGCTTTGGTTTGGTTGTAAGAATCAAGTCATATATCTCGCCGTAAACCAGGCCCACTGTAATTGTATCCAGGACGGTGTTTTTGTCTGGATATATACTCCATGGTGCCATAATAACTTTGTTAATGGAGCCAGAATTTCACTGCCACCAACGTATATTTAAACCCTGCGCGTTTGTGGCTTTCCTGATGGGCGGAAACTTTTTTCCATATCGAGCACAAGTAGCTGCTCGTTCATTACGTGTTTGAACTCTAGTTGGATTTGCGACACGTGTTTTTACGCGACGTATCACAGAATATGAAGAAATGATCGTCGTAATAATACTGCATTATTCAATGGCATCACGCATAAGAAAATTCGCAGATTATTTTGGTAAAAACAAAGATTTTAGAAACAGTCGAAATTGTTCACTGTTTCACTTCTCTGCACAAACATTCAAGCGTTGTGATAGAACCGTATTTCCAAACTCAGTGCGGCAATCATTGGCCTGATGGATCAGGAAAAACTCAACTGTTGTTGAATATGGTTTTACGATGGTTAAGCTGGGATCGGTTGTACGTGATTACGCCTTCGGCTGATGATCAACTGTGTTCTGATGTTTTAAATGATTTTTAAAAAAACACAACAAAACACACATTGAATGGTTAATGATCGTTGAGAAACATCTGTCGATTTCTTTTCCTCCAGTTATGAACTGCTGACTTCATCTATTTGACTCAACAATAGGCACATGTGCTAATGTGATATGTGATATATGTAACACATTGATGACATCTCGTGGTATTGACGCACATGGTCTTCGAACCATCCATTAGATTTCTTGTGCAACTGACCACACGTGATGTGTGTGTGTGTGTGTGTGTGTGTGTGTGTGTGTGATTTAGACTTTTAGTGTAGCTTTAACAATTGTCCAGTCATATCGCTACGATGCCTGCAGTGTGCCAGTTTAAAGTGATGTCTAGCACTGGGGCATCGTGCTACAGACATATAGATTGATGTCACACCCAGTCTCATTATCCAGGCCGACCAGTCCTAACACTAACCTCTTAATGATGAGCGCCTAGCGAGGCAGCTGTTAGTACAATTTTTAGAAGTCTTTGGTATGATTCGGCCGAGGTTCGAACCCACGACCTCCCACATCCGGGGCGGACGCTCTAACTACTAGGCCACCGGAATGGTCTCCACACGTTCGATGAACTTCGTGAAATGTTTCCGCTTATCACAAAGTTTTCTCACCATTGATGCAGTCAGTGATGTCATAGATGAGTATGGGAAGCGAAGCCGTAAAGCCGCTCAAGAACAGCATGAACTAATTTAAAATGTGGCAGAATTCCGCAAAATGTAAAAGATATGTTACAGTTGCGACAGACTGCACGAGAAGACCTCACATCTGTGTTTGAACAATTACCTGTTCCGCTGATTAAACCCACCAGGGAAATAGCCGAACGTGCCGATGATATTGAAAAAGGCTACAAAAGCAAAAGTTGAACAAGTATCAGCGTTAAAGAAAACAGAAGATGCACCTGGTCCAGTTCGTAGGACAGACAAAAGCACCAAGGATGTAAAAAAGCAACAAGAGCTACTCTGGAGTCTATCACACGAGGAAGTAAAACAACGTTGTTAGCCAAAGAGCTTACTAATGTACTTCCAAAACGTACCAATGTACTTGATGTGGCAGTAAGAAAGGCACGTGACAATATGCAAGACGTGCCACCAGAATGCAACTCAGAGATGCGAACACCGCATCAATTATTTAGGTCATTAATGAGGCCACGTCCATTTGTCAGGGACTGGTCACGAAAGACATATTAGACAGAGACACATATCGTGCGCTGATGTATGAACTTGTTGAAGATATTCATGAGATATACAAAGAACGAAGTTCGTTTACTGATGATGAGTACTGAAAAAAAAGTACTCATACGATGCGTGGGGAAACACTTCTTGTGCTACGTGAAATATAAACTACCATGCAACTGGAAGTTGTAAATACAACCCATAGCGTTACCTCGATGGACACAATCTCATCAACTAAACCAACATTCACTGTGACTTTTTTTGTAATATTACAGCTGGGGAATCATACACACTTGATCAAACGAGAACAGCTGTTCCAACAAAGATGTTTATCTATACATCTGATAATGTGGATTTTGAACAGTATGCAGTTGGGCAACCTAAACTACACATCATCCCTGCTGATGATGCAAATGCATAAGTTGTAGTCTATGCGTAAACGAAATTGTAATGGTGGACTGGCTCAATGCAAGTGACAACCTTATGTCTCCTCATTACAATTTCGTATGGAATTCCTGTCTAGCACATATTTGTGGTTTGTGGGAGGTTATTTTTGAAACCAAACATACAATTTGGTGTTGTGCAGCTGCTGCTGATGATGATAGAGGTGTACTAGAAACATTTGGATTGCGGATGCCCGTGTTATCCCCTTCACATTCTACAGAATCACTTTTGTTATCGTTTATGCGATCTGGAACCGCTTCAACGCTGTCATTTCGAAACATACCACAGATGTACACCCAACAGCTGGTATTGCGGAAACATTTACATGGCAAATGTGTACCCAACATAATCTTAATGCATCTAAACATGTTCTTGTGCGTTTCAACTTACAAATCGCAACAATGACCAAATACAATAAGATAATATTTGGCCACTTATAATTGAATAAGGTTTCGTTGCGGTTAATCGGTCATCAAGAACCTTGTGAAGAAATTCGGCTTAACATTGAAACCAGTCTTACTGCTCGTGCATATAACAATATATGGTAGTATATGGACAGTCATCAAAACATTTACAATAGTGTGCAAATATTCAAAGATGACTTCTTGACACTGTATCCGATTTATTGCTTTTGACTGGAACACCTGGAATTGTTAGGCAATCCGTTGTCGACATGTATTCGCATGCACGGGTAGGTGCTGATGGTGCTAATGGCAAATGTTATGGTGTGATACTTTCTGACAAAACACTTGTTGAAGCGTGCATGTGGCCTTAGTGAGATATAGTTTGGAAAAATAAGAAAACGCAATAAAAAGAAGTGTGGGGTCACACTAACAATTTCTCGGCAAAATTAACTGGAAATATCCCCGTGTGATTGGCCCAAACATAGCTCGCTCATCTTAAGGTGGCCATATGCAATCACACCTCAGTAACATTAAAATTATCCGAGTAAGAGGTAACACAAATGCAAAAGACCGGTAGAATATTTCCATTCCTTAAAGCAATTCAGCAGCGGCTCCAGCGGTTGCAAAAGCTGTAGCGTTAGTGGCTGTCGAACCTGCAGCCGGAATGGCACTAAATAAGGCAGTTGGTAGCCGTATAAAAATGGAAAACGCCTTCGATTACCAGGCAAAAGTCGTCGATTACCATCGGGCTAAGATCTTCGATTACCTGGTCGCAGAAGGTCAAGCTGTTGACCCGTCCATTGACCAATCTTGATTTACCCGAGATGGCAAAAGCAATCAGACGTTTTATTTGTCTTAATGCGAAATGAATTTGCATCAATGGTGCCATACACACGTAATACTGGTATCCTCAGTGTGTATTTGAAAAAGTCCCTAGCACTTACTGGGTTGTATAAGTGATGACACCTCAACACTGTTTGTATTTTGATTCGTATGGAGTTGCACCGTAGGTTGAATATGTTAATTATTTATCATCGCCCGGTAAACCATCGTTGTTTTTTTCGACTATGCCAGTAAAAACACAGGTGGATGGAACCATATACGGTCACTTTCTTATTGAAACGTTGTGTGCACTGGATCCCGCAAAGCTCGCAAACTCTTTTTGATTTCACATTAAAGTTTGATTAATATAATACAAATATCTATTAACATTTGCGGACGTTACTCTGCCATACGACACGGTGCTAATGTAAATTTGCGCAGGTTTTCCACTAAAGCTGATCTGTCTGAGTTACAAGATGTGTTGTTATTGGTTTCAATCCAGATGAGCTCGTGATTTTCGAGGATCATACTGGCAAACTGAAAACGTGTAATGTAAACATTCAAGATATTAATGTCAAGTTGAATGGCGACTTTGTCATAAAGATTCTAACTGAATCCACTGACAACGGTGGAATCAGAGACAACGGCGTGTCGGTCACGTTTATCAAAGATTAGGTTGATATAGTCAATATTATAACAAGACAATGTGTAATTAATCAAATCGCTAGTGTGCCCGTCATACCACGCTTAGTAACTTCATTGTACCAAATTATGGGAATATTAGTTAAAAAAGGTGAGAAACTAATTGTTTTCCGTTCTGGTGTAAATAGTTTTGCTGCAAATAAACTTCACATTTTAAAGGTTTCTTAATCCGGAACCTGCTTGTTTTTGATAAAGGTACGTGGGGTTGAATGGGAATGTTGATAAATGGTATAGAGTCTGGCCGCGGTGATGTGGTTATGGAATTTACCGACTGGGGTGTTGGATCAGCTGGCATCGGCTATTAGCATCGATGCCATTTTTGCTCCACTTCTCGAGGAATATATCCGTCAAAGTGGTGTAACCAAACCCTCGTATGAACTATCACATACATTAGTTAAGGGGCAATTACTACTACCAACTCGTGAGAAAAGAAAGGTTTATACTGTTATTCAACAAGAACGCACTTGCTCGAGTCAAAGTTATTGGGCAATGACAATCGTTGTATGTAAAAAGTTCTGGCGCTTACGATGTGTTTTTACACTTAAAAGGGTGCCAATGCCACCAGAACGTATAACCGCCAAAGTAAATGGTTAAAATAATATTTGTCTCCTAAATTATATACCTATTTTATTGGGAGATTTATAATAACAAAAAAATAATCACTGAAAATGATAATAGAGTGAAAACATTGGCAAATGAGTAAAGAAATTAGTTAATGTATAAAACTTTTGTTACGTGAATGTTGACTCTAGTAGTAGCATGCATATGTGCATAGGCATGTGTGTGTGTGTGTGTGTGTGTGTTATTAGCAGTGGTGTGGCTTCGCCAAAACTCGATGCAAAGCAAAGGTAAGAGGCAGACTTTGATTAAAATTGCACAAGAATGCTTCCTTGATCTGTATCAGGAAAGTAGAGAAAAATTTAGGTGGTACATCTGCCAAGGTCTCCTGAACAACAGACTCAAAACAAACTACCGGTACATCAACTTAAAACATTTTCGCGATTTAGCTTGTAATTTGTGACTAGATCATACTGGCAAGATAAAATAAAGCTAACAAAATGAGAGTAGTTACAGTTTCAACTTAAAGAATTAATCATCGTCTGTTTAACAAAAATATATTTTTGCTAATGTTTTCTTTTTCTAAGAAGAAATCATTGCATAAAAATATTTTCAGAAATGAAATATTGTTCATCAGTTATCCGCTAAAATTTATTTCAATTGCACGCAAAAGAATTTTTTGTAATAACGTTAAGATAGTTGTTATTTGCAGTATGCTATATAACTGTTACATGTTGCTCCGCTATTCAAGAAAGTGCTTTGCTTCTTATTTTTGTTTGCTTGCCTGTCCGTTAGGTTTACAAAACACCAGTTAAAAAAGATGAAAAGACAGAAATGAAACCAGGTAAATATATAATTCAAACTAATGACGAATTAAAGAAGGAAAGGTAAATGCCATCAATGAATTAATCAATTTGGTTTAACGAAGGAATGCTTTTGACACACTATCAGTACATTTGTGACAAAAAGCAGGTATATAACTCTAAATCAATGAAGAAATTACGTTACAAAATATACATGCAACATGATATATGTCTGCCACATTTAACTAACCTTTCTTTCATATTGTTTCTTTATCTTTTCTTCTTTTTCTTTTAAAGAGTTCAGCAACGAGAATAATAATTTTCAAATTGCTTGCAATACAACAACCCTACATTCCCTGCGAAAAATAATGGTTGAGTCCGACTATTATAGGTAACTAACTATATGTGATTAGAGAGGCCACGAACTGTGCATGTGTGGTATAAAACGAGCAATGCACTGGCTCGTAGTACGGATTTACCTGACAGTGAGGAGAAAACAGTGTGTGTATTCGCTTGAAAAGTTGGATTATCTGAAGACCAATCAATAGTGGCAACAAAAATATAAATATCGGTAGTGTAAAATATGGCATGAATAATTCAGCAGGGAAAAATAAAATAAAAATGTGAACTGCAATACTTGAGGATATAGTGTTTTAAATACTGCATGCAGAAATTGTAATCTTATATTTTAAAACAAGAGTACTGAGCACACTATGTGTGCCAAAGAACGACTGTGGATTAAATTTCGATCGAACTTGACATTACTTTTTCTTTTTATGTTCTGTTTAAATTTTGTTATATGTGCTTCGTGTCCAAGAGAGTGTAGTTGCTCTGAAAAGAAGACCATGGATTGTACTAACCGTGGTCTTTTTATGTTCCGGTTGGAATTCCACTTGATACATCAAGACTGTAAGTTTTCTTCTTCTGCTGTTCTCATATGCTTTTACCATTTTTACTAAACCCTATGGGAACGTCTTTCGATTGCGCTTTCCTTTCTGCTAACGTATTTAGTAATTATGTGTCCTTCTTTATCAGCTATTCTGTTACCCTGAATGTGTTCAGTGTGGTATAAAGTAACTTTGTGATGTAAGTACACACCAAACATATTGTGTCGGAAACAATCTGAACCTCGTGTTTTTCAAATACATTTTAAGTTTGGGCTTGGTCGGGGAGATTTAACAGAAGCCCACACCAAACGGAAATGATGGGGGACCTACTTTCCTACTAAATTGGTTATTACAACTGTTATGATAACCAAAGCATTCGCGTAGTTGTAAAATGTATCGAAATTTTCATCAATTTCATCATCATCATCATCTATTGAAATTTGACTATTTTGGTTGAAATATCTTTCATAAGTGTGTAATTAATTATAGGGTTCTTACTACGCGAGCCTGTAGGATTTCGATAATGTCTTGTGTGCGTGTGCGTGTGTGTGTGTGCGTACGTGTGTGTGTGTGTGTGTGTACGTACGTGTGTGTGTGTGTGTGTGATGGATATGTCTTTCTGATTTGTAACATATCGAAGATTTAAATAGAGTGGTAACATGTTTAACTAACGAAATGAACGTAGACTAGCTATCTCCAGCTATGTGAGATGCAGATGTTACAATCATGACGGTTGGCTACATGTATATACCAATACTACAAACCACCCTGAATAATTGTGTATTTGTAATATCTCTCACATACCGCTGAAAACAATACACATCACACTGAATCAATGTGTATTTTGTAATGTCTCTCACATCCAGCGAAAAGGGGTGTATAAGCAAGTAGTATCAAAACAATCGTGACATCTTTGCGTAGTGAAGCTAATAACTGCATCTCAAAATAATTTTTTAAAAAATCGCACGTTCAGAGTCTGATTAGAGCACGCAGTTTCACAGCGATTCGACGTCGTTCACGTGCTGTTTATCTAATAACCATTGCCCTCTGCTCACGAACTCCTTAGATAATCCATTTGGCCTTAATTTATCTCCCTATTTTTTGTTTTACTACACTGTAACCGACTTTTCCGGTGCATTTCGTGTATCAGAAATAAATGAAAATACATTTCCGTTTCTTTATCCCACTGGTTTCCAGTTTTTCATTTCATTTAAAATAGGCATTCGATTTTGGAGTTTAACAGCGAGAATTTGTTCTTAATGTGTACTTTACCCGCATAAATCCATCGTTACAAACATGTACTAAACGATATCTGATAATTCGTTTCATGTGCTCGTGATACAAAATCTTAAACTTAAATTTAAATTTACGACAAATCAATTGCAGCTTCGTGTATCAGGTATTTATAACATTACAACTTTGATATGGTCTTAACTTATTCCAGTAAGTTAACTATTTTTTATTCCACTTGTTTAGGCTGGAATAAACAGTAACACAAGAACGAGTGAAAACAACAAGTTTTTAAAAATACAATAATTTATTTCTCGCGAAAAATTCTGTAAAAATTAAAAAGTATAAACTTGCTGTTTTAGAGAATCAGATCCAAAAATGATCCAAAAGTAATCCGAGAATAAAATTTTAGTAGCCCTAATAACAAAATGTTCTATTGATTTCAAGTTCGTATCCCGACGAAGAATCCAAGATGGAAGACTATGACGTATGCTGCAATCTGTTATATATAGCTGAATAAATTTTTATATAAAAAAATATCCTTGTTCCACAATATTACATGAGCACACATATTTTCCAGAAAAAGAAAAGAATGAATCCTTTTGAATCCAGCTAATTTGAAATAACTCCAAACCAAGTAATTTGAAATAACTACAAACAGCACAACATACACTTAACAGTTTACCAGCCCAACTTCTACTGAGATTAATTCTCCAAATCATGGGTTATATGGGCTTTCTAAAATGTAAACAAGGGCCACGTGATCATCTTCTTGAAGTTTATAGAAGCAAACTAGTTACAGATCACGTTTACCGAGTGTGACCCTGACGAAAACCAGTCAGTTTTACTCTAAGAAATAAAAAAATACAATAATTGTTTATATTTTAAAGACAAGGTCCCATCATGGCTGACACTCAGGCCACTAGGCCACCAGAGCGAGTAAGAGAGAATATTATAGAATGGAATGTTAGATACAAAACTATAATTCCTTATTATTTTCTTTGTGGGACTTGATAAGATGTTGCTTGCAAAAATATTAAAATGGAAAAGTCTGCAAACAATTGACAGAGGAATCTAAGTGAGTAATAGAAAATTATCCAAAGAAACGAGAATATCATTTATCGAGTTTTCTGTAAAATTAAAGAAAAGCCTTGCGTCAGACACAATTATTTGTCCAGTCTAAGCAATCAAAACAAATTTTCGATCATCTCGATAATTTTTGAAATAATTAGGTTTTGTTTAGATTGGCCGTTACTAAAGTATGTGAGATGCGTGAATCCTTTGACACATATATCCCCTCTAGTTAGATATGTGAATTCATTGACACATCTTTCCCCTCTAGCTTGATGAAATTAAAAGTATTTGCAGTTACGCTGAGGGCAAGATGTGTCAAAGGTTTGTCAATGTCCTGTGTCGAAACATGCATCCATCTTTATTTAATTAGCAGTAATATTAATGAAATACTCAGAAGAGAGTTGCTTAATGATACACTGATTAATTAATTAGAAAGTACTCTCGACAGCCGTTTATGTATGTTAACATGTACCGAGGCCAAAAAAAAAAACAAATTCATTTTTTCCCGGTTTGAAATAGAATCACTAAAAGTAATACATTTGTAATAATAGGAATTCAAAGTTTTAATAACTGCTAATGTTGAATTATTTGCATTTGCTAAAACTGCCCTAACTAATCTCGCTGTTTGAACGTATCATTTACGAATAGTTATTTTAATAATGTATAAAACCCCGGCAAAAACGTCTCGAATTATACTGCTTTGAAAAATGGCGTATAATGGAATTACAGGTGCTGAAAATGTAAGGATTATTAAAGGAACATGTAATCAATCAATCTGGCTAAGTACGCTTAATCAACTGTGCGTAACCGGATCTGTTGACTGTTACGGCTCATCATAAATCGGTTTTAAAGTGTCCTGTCTTTGCGATTTGGTATTAAGAGTTTCGTGTCATTTGCTGGAGCGTAACGATGTACCACTATGAGGATTGTACGCCAAACAAATGATATAATTAAAGTGAGGATTTTCTAGGAATATAGGGTTTCAAAGTTAAATCATGTTTTTGGCGATGGTCGCTTCACAGATTCAAAGCGACGTAGGAAACAAATCAACTAATACCATACAGGTGAAAATAATTTACAAGAGTTTGATTGTGTGGAAATCGCACTCTGCTTCAGTAAGTACAGCAGATAACATAAGAATATTAAATTCATGCCTTCGTTGCAGATTTTAAATTGTTGCGGGTATTTTACAAATGGTGTTATTAATTTATCGTGGCGTAATTGTATTGATGACTTGCTGTAATATTGCATATAATATTGAAGCTGAGTTCGCCGTCTTTGCCCGCTGTGTGATCTTCGTGGACTTTTCCGTTACAAGAATGCCATCATATGTATGCGTTTTATCGTAGAATGTGAACTGCAGCGCTCTGCTCCGCATGAATCCCCATTTCACGAGAGGCTTTCCGGACTGTTTCCTTCCTTGCAATGGTTGTCGTATAGCTTTGCTGCTTGTGTGACTCGATTTTCTGCAACAACGTTCATCCAGATGGTTGCCGGGTCGGTCCTCTTGTCTTGGATGTCGTACTTCTTTCGCCTAATGTGGGACTTTATTTTGTACAACAACTTTTCACCAACTGGTTGGCGAGTGGTTACCTCGTCTATATGGTGGTGAGAGTAGCTCTGTATTTTCAACAACACCGTTTCTCCAATTAATTGTCCCGTCGGTCTTCTTTTGTTGGTTGTCAGATGCGTGCGAGCCGTGGGGACCATCAGATACCTGGGTGGACACCTTTTTGTTGTATGTTTGTTAGTCGTTGTGGATTCTCTGTGTCCGGGCGTTTAAAGGCTACACGATGAATTCTGGTCGGTTAAGCCTGTATGTAAATGAGTGATTGTACTACCTATTCTCGTCTCTGATGGCTATCGGCGTGCTGTGGTTGTCGAACTAGAAGCTAGTCTTAGGAAGCTCTCTGTTGTTTGCAGTTGTTTTTCCAATTCTGGTAGCGAAAAGCTCTCGGTGTGGCTAAGTGGAAAATATGTTGTGGAAACCGTGGTTGTCGGGACAAACTTTCTGCCTTCGTAAAGCATATTTGTCCACACTGTGCTTTATGTCTCAAATTTGTCCATGTTTGTCCTTCGTCATACCATTGCTGTTGATGGTATATCCAAACAAACATCCAAACAAACATCAGCTCTAATTGGTGGTGGTGTTTGTAGTCGCCCATCTCACCTAGCTATGCTATTATGACAACTTATCACCCCACCCCGCGGCCAAAATTTGCCAGGGTCTAGAAAATTGTTTCTCCTCAGTGACTTGGTAAAAAGTGATGCACGGTGGACCAAATCGATACCTAATAACTATTAAAGTTTATTATTTGGTTCTAAAACCAATTGCTTAAAGCAAATGCAAGGTGCAGTTATTTAAACAGTTCGTGTGTGAAGGACATATGTGTCTATTCATAATTGATCCATATACTGGTCTCTAGTTTATTTATTTCTTAGCCGATGGTAAATCCAGATCTTTGATCGATCATGTGCAAGTGCAAAGCGTTAGTTCTACTTAGTGGTTGCAGCTGATCTGATCTCGTAAATATTTTAGATCATCAGGCTCATTAGACGTTAGTTCCAGTCAAGAAATTAATAAGAATACTCGGATTTCGATATCACTGAGCATCGTGGAAGACAGTCTTAAAACACATAGTTATAGGGGACATAATGATATGTATATTAATTGTTATAAATGATATATTAAATATTAGTGTAACTTGTAAAATGCATTTAATAATAGATATCCCTTGAACTGATATATGATATTCAAGGAATTGGATGATAGCGAGAGAGTAACTTGAGAAATTTACATTAGACAACTATCTTGTTGATTGGGGGTGGGGGTCTTTTTGTTTTATTTTGTGGATATCACGGAATATTTGGGATGCTGATATTTTTATCACCAGAACCGTTTCATGTTGATTGCAAAAAAATTCGCTTGACTAGGCTTCTCACGCAGCAGTCTCTATATATAATGTTAGTGTCTTAGAGTTTGAATATTCATTTAGTTATCAAACGATCAAGAGAATGGATGAGCCAACAAAGCCTACCCCTCTGGTAAGAGATTTAGCACAAGAGACCGCTGCTGTTGCGATCAGAAATTTAGAGAGTCTCATTCAAAACTTTAAATTAGAGAAGACAACAGACTACAAAAAAACGTCAAAACACGACAGGAGAAAAAAGACACAAAGGTCATGATACCTGTTGTCATTGTCATGAGAAAAGACACTGGTCTTCAGAGTGCCCTAAGAAAAAAAGAGATGGAACTAAAGAAACAAAAGTAAATGAATGAGAAGGAGAAGAAGGAGAGGTGGTTCCAAAGATGAAGAACCCTTTCCCGTCAAGAAATCCAAGAAATCCAGACCGCGAGAAGAAAGTGGCAGCGAGGAAGAACCCACGTCACTAAAGGAATTCAAAAGGAGAGACAGAGAAGGAAAAAAATAGCAGTTTTAGGTGTGATAGGTAGCATGTTTGAGTGATTTGATTTGTTATTTTTAAAACCGTAAACTAGGACAAGACATCTGGGATAGTGTGCATGGGATGCTGCCTGGTATAGGTGGTGTGATCGATAGTATTGTTGTGGTGTGATTGATAGTAGGTTTGTGAGATTTGATTTTGCTTTTAAAACTTAAGCTAAGACAAGTTGTTTTGGATACTGTGTGTTATGGGGTGCGGGATGGTAATAGGTGGTGTGTGATTGTATGTTTGTGAGATTTCGACTCCTTGTCTTACTCTTCAAGTTAACCCATGGAGTTATGGATAGTGTGTGTTTGGGATGTTGGGTGGTTTAAGTGGTGCGCGATTTCATCTCCCGCTCTTACACTCGAAGGTAACAAAAGGAATTTAAGATAGTGTGTGTATGGAGTGTGGAATGATATATGTGGTGTGATAAATATTATTTGTGTGAGATTTCATCTCCTGATTTTAAACTCTCTGCTAATACAAGGTGTTTTGATAGTGTGTATAATAGGTTTGGGATGGTATATAAGGTGAGTGAGAGTATCTTCGTTGCTTACATTCTAATCTAAAACAAGGTGGTTTCAATAGTGTGTGTATGGGGTACTGAATGTTACAGTTGATGTCTTATATGTTATCTTTGTAAGATTTAATATCCTACTCTTACACTTTAAGCTATCACAGGGCGTTTGGAACTGTGTGTTTAAGGACTTTTGATGGTATAAGTGGTATGATGGATAGTTTGTGTTGTTGTCATGTGATGGATAGTAGGTTTGTGAGATTATATGCGATTTGTTTTTAACCATTCCCCGTTTGGTCTGATGGTCACTGTGTGTGTGTGTGTAGACTAAACCAGTGGTGCTATGGCTATAAGGTTTCTGAGATTAGATGTAGTTTGATTTTAACTATTCCCCGCTTTGTCTGATAGTGTGTGTTTGTGAGTGTGTATGTGTGTGTGTGTGTGTGGGTGTGTTTTTGGAGACTACACCA
Organism: Sinohyriopsis cumingii; assembly: GCA_028554795.2. NCBI lineage: Eukaryota > Metazoa > Mollusca > Bivalvia > Unionida > Unionidae > Sinohyriopsis > Sinohyriopsis cumingii. The sequence goes on along the minus strand of JAPYKE020000692.1, from coordinate 126,174 downwards.
GAGATTTTGAGATTGTATGTATGTATGTATTTATTTCTATGTTTATGCGGAGATCTTCAACTTAAAAGCCCTTACCCATTAGCCTTCCCATGTGACTCCATAAACCCATTTGACCATATAAACCCTTATGACCCTATAAATCTATTTGACCCTATAAAACCCAGTTGACCCTATAAATCCTTTGAGACTAGAAACATTTAAAATAATTTTCCATACCAACCTAGAGTACCGCGTATTGTGGTGGACTCGAACACTGTCGATGAGGGTCAACCCTCCGGTAAAACCAGAATTTCATGAACATCGCAGAAGCTATTTACGTCTAAAGTCACGTAGTCCCAGTCAGCATCGATTCCACCCTATAAACGACACAGTAATAATAAATGAAAAAAGAACTTGTTTCCTAAAACTGTTACTAATTTTGAATTAAGGTCAGGAACTGGCTCGGCCTTAGGTGTTTACGACAAAACAATCAGGTCATACTAATTTCTGGAATATATATATATATATATATATATATATATATATATATATATATATATATATATATATATATATATATATATCGTTAGTTGTACTACATTTGAAGACATATTTTGATGGTTGTACTTGTTTAGATGGTATGTTATGCAAAACCTTTAGTGTGTTTAAAGGTAAGGTATCATACTGAATTTGAAAGCCTTAATGGTTGTATGTTATATAGATTTGTATTTTGTACTTGACCTTGTCCAAAATCATTACCTGACCAGTGATATTGATGTTGTAAACAACAGAAGACATAGCTGGAATTTTCTCTATGATTGTCGATTAAATATTCGGATCATTATTAATGTAAATTTGTTTACCTGAATTTGAGTTTAAAGGTACAGTCTTGGTTCCTACTTTAGAATTTGATATAATGGAAACTTAACTTAAGTGACAGTACTTTCAGAAAATGATAATTGCGACCTAGGTCAACTAGATGGTTATATAATCTTCTTTATCTAAAAAATAACCATTATTGCCTTAACATCTAATGCAGAATCTTTCATACTGTCGTGTACAGTGTTTGATTTGGGTGGATTTATTTATTCAAATTATTATTCGATGGAATTAAAAAGTACTCAATAGTAATCTTTGAGTGGAACATTTATTAATAGTGAAATCAGAAAAGAACATTTTAGATTATACTATTGTAATACATCAAAAGGCTCTTAGCACACCGACATACTCCTGGCCACTGACATATTAGCGCGTTCAAGACCACAGGCACATCAGCACATTCAGTATTGGAACATTTTGGAATACTGCTGGAATTCAATTGGAACTTGTATATTTGTACTTGTGATATAACTTTTAGGACAATGTGGGATTAAATTCACGATACTGTAAGTTCTTTTTAAATTTTCACTTTCGGATTCAATGTAAAGAAATTATTTGTTGAAATTTTACAAAACTTGTTGGTTTTCGCTATTATCTCTTACTTCGTTCAGACTACCGCTCTGGTGGCCTAGTGGTTAGAGCGTCCGCTCGGATGCGGGAGGTCGTGGGTCCGATCCCCGGCTGAGTCATACCAAAGACTTACAAAAATGGCACTTAGCCGTCTCGCTTGGCGCTCAGCAGTAAGAGGTTAGTGTTAGACTGGTCGGCCTGGTGTCAGGATAATAACTGGGTGGGACATCGTGCTACATGTCTGCGGCATGATGCCTAAGTGCTTGAGATTATAATAAAATTTCAGACTGCAGACATCGTAGCGATATGACTGAAAAATTGTTAAAGTTACGTTAAAAATCCAAATCACACACACACACACACACAGATAGTTAAGATCATCGAGTCGTAACTATATACATGTATATGCTGAGGTTGTTTGCTAGGTGTAGTAAAAATGCATCGATAATGCATTCTATTTATAGCAAGTCCTCTTTTGTTGGGTGTTTAGTTTTATGGAGTCTATTATTAGACATATTTTGCTTACTGCTGCTTGGGTTTCCCAGAATGTATTTTTGGAAACAGCACTCACTTTCCTCTTCCCGGTTACGAGACTGGTTGCGAAAAGCTACTTCTGTATTACGTTTTTAAAATAACTTGGAAAATATTCGTAAGACAGGCCAAACAAAAATTTCCCAGCGATACGAAAGTTTTACCGAAGTTGATTGTTGGACGATAGAACCACAAAGATCAGATTAAGAAAACAAAGCTACTTTTGAAAATGGCATATTTAAAGGTCGCAGTGATTTGACCAACGGATTACCAGCTGATGATACAAGGTAAGAACTCGTTTCAGATTTTTTTTTGCTACTGTCTTCCTCTTTTTCTTGATATTTTGTTAATGATACACGTATAATGTGGGCCATCACATCACATAACTTGTAGTATCAACATTTCTGTTCTAAGTTTGTAGATGGATGGATGGATGGATGGATGACACAACCCTCAAAAATCCGGTCATAAAAGTAAAAATGATGTCTGCATGTAGCAATCATAAGTTAGCAAGTGGTCTTGTGTTGGATGTATGTAATAAACATGATATAGCGATCTCATGGATGACTGGCTGGCCTGTTTATTGTGGTGAGTACCTTCCAAGACCGTATGTTTGATGAGCTACAATGAATGCCCGAATAGGCTATGTGTTTATTGATGTTGTTAAGTGAATAAAGGTGCCTGCTGTTGAGACAGTCATCACACATGCCAAACTAGCCTAGCATCCAGGTCCTAAAATGCTCAGATTTTAATATTGAGGTTGTAGGATGATATAGAGTATCACACCAAAACGAAATCTTAGCATAAATCCGAAGAGTTTGTGTTATCTGATGCAACAAACTAATGTAGAATTATACCAAATATCATGTTTTAATGATGCTGTTGTACATTCTCTCATGTGTTTAGTGATGTGGGAATACATGGGAATGGTGTTCCTTTACTTTTTTGTGCTTGCTGTTATACCTCCACATCTGAATAACATGTTCCACCTTCTTTCGTATGTTCTCTCACGTCATTATTTAGCAGTACACCACGACATTCACTGCATGTGACAGTTGCAAAGATGTAGAAATTCTTGCAAGGTGTGAAGCCACCACTGAAATATCCAAAATTTGATTTTTGACAAGAAAGAGCTGAACTGTAAATATGATCAAGAAAATGAGAACATGCCATCAGTTCTGAGTCAATGAGTATGACAAGCTGAATATGACCCAGACAATGGTATGATGTGCCTTTTCTGTTTTTATGAGATCCTGTGAACCATTGAAAATGAAATAATAATTTCTGACATCCATATGTATATGTATATACAAGCATCAAGATCCACATGTTTTTTTCCATTTTTAATACTTGCATCAACATATAAAGGCATTGTTTTAATTCAGCAGGTGGTTTTAAATGAAGAACACATATACTATCTGCCAAATGTGAACTAGTTATCAACAATGTAAATCTAAAAGTTTGCAGCAAGGAGTATAATTGTCCTCATCCTTTTTACAGTTGTTTCTGTACTCTCCCAAATACCCATATAGGAAAATGTTTCCCTTCCCATCCATTGGTAAAAGCAAAGCAACCATTATCCCCAGGCTTTTTGCAGTTGCCGCTATATTCTCTCTCCATACATAGATACTAAAGTGTCCTTCCCCCATCTTCTGTGACAAAGCAGCATTATTCCCATGCTTTAGTGACAATCTCCCCTTACAGGTACATGCATACCAAAATGTATTCCCATCCATCTCCATCATTGAGGGAGGGATTTAAATTCTATAAATACTGCACATTAGTTTGAATTCTTGAAAATGGTGTATGAGGAGTTTCAGAAAATCACATGAACATTCACATATGGATGGTCAGGATCAGATGATCTAGACAAATGTTTTTGGAAAAGTATTGATAAGTCAAGGTCACACAATTCACACTGTTGGATAGGTCATGGTCACATAATCCACACTGTTGGATAGGTCATGGTCACATAATCCACTCTGTTGGATAGGTCATGGTCACATAATCCACACTGTTGGATAGGTCATGGTCACATAATCCACACCTTTTCTTTGAAAAAAGTTTTTATAGGTCAGGATCAAATAATCCAGACTTTTTTCTTTAAAAAGGGTGTTAATAGGGTAGGACTTGGGATTACATAATCCACACCTCTGCTTTGAAACGAATGTTGAAAGGTCAGGATCACAGAATCCACACCTTGTTTTTCAAAATGAGCGTTGGTAGTACAGGATAACAAAATCCACACCAGCATCCTTTTCTTTGATAGGAATATTGATAGGTCAGGATCAAATAATTCACAACATTTTCTTTGAAAAGAATCTTGATAAAGTTCCATGAAATATAATTTTAAGAGGTGGTAAAGTTTGTAATATGGTATTTTCTGTTACAATTCTATGTTTATATTTGTCTTTAACATTATTTATTTGTCATCATCCTATGATTATTTTTGTAAGATGTTATAATTCTTTTACAATCCTGTATTGCTGTTTGTCTGTAAAACTCAAAATGTCTGTTACAATGCTGTCTTTTCTGGTTGTAACATGGTATATTTCTGTCACTATCCTGTTGGTATGGTTGTTTGGAACATGGTATAATTCTGTGTTTACAGAGTTCATTATTTTTTGTCTCACATGATTTTGCCTCTTAAACAAACTGGCAAGTTGTTAGATCTGTGGAATTTTTTTAACAGTAAGAGGTTCCTTATATTTTCTTTGGAACAATATTCAGATTTCTTGTAAACTTGTCTAATGTTCATTTGTGAGTGTTGTAATCAAAATATATTGACGATTAGTTGTGAATGTTGAACAACAATTATTTTAAATGCTTTTTTGTTAAGCCAGGTAAAAGTGTTGATCTGTTGTATTGAGAATTTCCAAAATGCTATCTTTAAACTAACTTTCACCAACAAGTGTCACTATTTAGTACTCTCAAGTTAAGGACACAATTTTCACAAATTGTAGGTAAATACTAGTATAAGTGAATCTTGTAAGCAGAAAATGTATCATTTATTGCACTATTATATTGTCTATAAATGGACTATCTATTTTTTATGCTTAGATATGTAATTATTAATTGATTTCTATGCACAGAAAAAGTGCTGAATAGATTTTTTACTGTACTTTGTTATATTATACTGCAATTTGTGTAAGTTATCATACAAATTTATGCTCTTCTATTGTCTTACCTATGGCAAGGGCGGCCAGGTAAGTGTCAGTTCATTTTATAACTTTAATTTAGACATAAAGTAGTTCAGATTTATATTCTTTTTTTTTGAAATTCCAGCTAAGAGTAATTGCATCAAGCAAAGAATCTGAAGAATGAACCTGTCACCAGGGAAGAAAACTTTGACTCCAAACCATTACTCTGAGCACATGCTGCATAGTGATTCGACACAGGAAGAGGAGGTCAGTTTTGTCAATAATATTTCAGAAAGCACCCATCCTCCTGGATATGCCATTTTTGATAGGAGTTGGTACTTATGCATGTTCCATAATTTTGTTCAAACAGCCCTAACACTTTTTAAATTTTATGAACATTTTCCTGCTGAAAATAACAATACCTATTATGAGATTTCATGCATAGGGTTACATTCAAAACCACACTTTCCTCTGAAGGTTACCTTTTAAATAATGAATGAATGGCCTTTACTGTAGTTCAAACTGAAAAGAAGGTTCAATTAATACTGTGCCATAAAAAGGCATAGTTTAAGAGAAGAAGCTGTTTCTTAAAGTGCTTATTTAGACCCATTTAATTAGAATACACGACACATTTTGCTCCAGTTTTGCAAAATGCACTCCTTTCTTCTGTTAGCTTAATTGCTACTTTTAGACCTTTATTAACTGAGCTACTTTAAGGAAGAAGATTTTTATGTAATTTCTCACTATGCTCATAAGCTGCTTTTTATCTGATATATGACTATTAAAAATTTAGCTTTAGCAATCACATCCATCTTCAACATTTCTGTATATTTCACCATTTCTAAATGTTTTATATGAGTGCCATGACATTTAATCACGTAGCTTTATGCATCACACTCACTTATGACTGGTCCAGTTAAAGTTTTATTGGATGGATCAGTTATGCTTGATAAAAAGATTTATCCAGCAGCATTAACCTTCATTTTGTAGGCACCTTGCATTGTTCATTTCACCCTTTGTCCATATCACCCATTGTTCATTTCACCCTTTGTTCATTTCACCATGTCTCACCTCTGTCTGCGTAGGTTTGAGTCTCAGATTCGGCCAATGTGGGTATGTGAGAAAGCTTGCCAGTAGCTTCTCGAGGGTCGGTGGTTCTTTCCGGGGATTTCCTGGGTTCTTCCTCCACCATTAATATTGGCCGCCATGTATAGCCTATCTTGTGCTGAAAAATGGCGTTAAAACATACAACATCAACAAAAAAAATCATTTCACCATGTGTAGTGTAGAATAAATATTTTGGTGCCTTAATGATGCTTTAAGAACCACCCCTGCTATATCTGGTGACACTTGTTATCTTATCAATTTGGTTTTATCATAAAAACCACTCCCTGTTGTGTCAAGAAGCTGAAAGTGGAAATCATCCTTGTTCATTTACATGATAAGTCATTAGGCTAATTGGTAGAGAAAGCCCCTAAATTATACCCAATATTTTATTTTTCTTGACTTGGACAAAACTATTTTGCAGATTTTTTGCTTTATGTTCCATCATTGTCATAATCAGGTCAGGGCATTAAAGAAATTTAAATTTGCATATGAATTTCCTTTGAGATATCTGGCAAACTGATTAATACTGGATGGAATAGAATCTAATTATATATAAATGATATCTTACAAAGTAATTAATACTGGATTAACAAAATCTAATGACATACCAAAATATCTTACAAACTGATTAATACTGGATGGAATGAAATCTAATTACATACCAAGATAACATGCAAACTAACTAATGCTGAATGTAACAGAATCTAATGACATGCAGAGATGTCTTACAAACTGATTAATACTGGATGGAACAAAAAATATTATGACATACCAAGATATCTTACAAATTGATTAATAATGGATGAACAAAATCTAATGACATACCAAGATATCTTACAAACTAATTAATACTGGATGGAACATAACCTAATACCAAGATGTGTTACAATCCTAGTTAATACTGGATAGAATGGAATCTAATTGCATACCAAGATATCTTACTGTTACGGGGTACAAAAGTTGCAAACAATAACATCCAACACAAAGTATATTCCCAGCCAATTTTTAATGTTCACCCAAGCTAGGGCTCAAGACGACTGCTCTTTACAGAGAACAATTCTTTAGTTTTACACCAGGGCAATAGTTTATCAAAACAACAGTGATGACAAATGCAGACTCCAACTCCTATGTGTCAGAATCTTTATCAGTATCAGATGTGAACTAGGTAGAATTTGTTTCTAACATTACCATATCTGACCGCTTAAAATCCTTTAAACTAACACTACCATGTACACCACTGTCTCTTGTCTTAATGATAATCAATATTTATACAAATAAATTGGAGGGAAGTGTTAGGCATTAATATGACGGCAACACCTTCCCCCTTAAGAGAAAACTAGTTTTCGAACAAAATTATAAAGGATGGATAAGCAAGATCGAAGGGTTAATATTTGGCTGTATACAGTTCTATGCAATTACCTTCAAGAAATTTAAAAGTTCTAGCATCTCCCTGGCAATTAGAGTTCTATCAAATAGCATACAGTGCAAGCATTCAATGAGTCACTAAATATTTCCATTTTCCGAATACAACATTTAGCACAACATCTAAAACAAACATTTTGGATTCACTTAAAATCAAACTGATGTACATTACGAAAGTACTTAATTAGTACACAAGCTATAACACACATTATCATATGGGTCTTAATTCAGATAAGTCCAACAAGAATGAACACTAAAACACATAGTCTTAGACTCCAGCACGTAACAATCCATCAGCATTTGCATTCTCTGCTCCCCGACGGTGTTTGATCGTGAACTCATATGGTTGCAGACACAGGGACCATCTCAGAAGCCGTTGGTTTATTTTTTCCTTTGTTTTGGCTTAGCCAGGTTAGTGGGTTATGGTCAGTTTCAACACTGAATGGAGCACCACACAAGTAATAGTGAAGAGATTCTATCGCCCATACTATCGCAAGGCATTCTTTCTCAATTGTAGAATAATTCTGCTCCCTGGGCAATAGTTTGTGGCTGAGATACGCTATTGGATGTTCGTCCTTATTGTCATTGTACTGGCTCAAAACAGCTCCATTGCTCACATCACTTGCATCCGTTTGCAGTACAAATGGGCGTTCAAAAACAGGATTGATCAAGATATGTGCCTTTACAAGTGCATTCTTCAAGTCACTGAATGACTTAACAGCTGTCTCATCCCATGTAACACGATTTGGCTGTCCCTTCCTTGTCAAAATACAAAGCGGAGCCGAGAGCTCAGCGAAATTCCTGATGAATTTTCTATAATAGCCCTTCATTCCTAGAAAGGATCGAACCTCTTTCTTTGTTGTCGGGAGTGGGAAGTCAACCCGTCCTGCTCCATCAAATTCATCACACACAGTTGCTGATAACAGTACAGCTCTCTTGTACTGACGTAATAGGTTACTATGGTATGTTACTTGTCCTCGCCTACCACCAATGTTAATCTTGTAATTAACGTCATTAACCTTACAAATGACCCGATAAGGTCCCTTCCAGTGAGCTTTCATCTTTGATGCATCAGATGGCAACAAAACTAGGACCTCATCTCCCGGCCTAAATTCCCGTTTGGTAGCATTTTTGTCATACCATGATTTAACTTTCTTGTGACACTCTGTCAGATTTTCTTTCACTAACTCACTTACATCAACCAATCTCTGGCGAATCAAAAGCACATGTTCAACAACTGACTTATGTGTCTCACCCTCACCGGTGAATAGATCCTTAAGAATCTCCATCGGCCCTCTTACTGGCCAACCATACAGCAGCTCAAACGGCGAAAAACCAGTTGCTTCATGTGGTACCTCCCTATAGCAAAACAGTGCATAAGGCAGCATCACATCCCAGTCTTCACCGTTCGTGGAACACAGTTTCTTCAAGACAGCTTTGAGTGTGCCATTCAATCTTTCGACCTTTCCATTGGATTGTGGCCTGTAAGGAGAAGTTGTGATCCCCTTGATGTTCAACATGTTGTAGAGTTCTTTCAGAAGTGTGCTTGTGAAGTTGGTACCTTGGTCTGTAAGGATAATCCTAGGTATACCAACCCGACTAAATAGGCCAATTAAGGTGTTGGCCACTGTTTTGGCATCAATGTCCTTCAAAGGAAATGCTTCCGGATACCTGGTAGCTTCATCTACTATGGTTAGTATATATTTGTTCCCCGCCTTTGTGCGCTGTAGTGGGCCAACGATATCCATCGCAATCTTGACAAAAGGGTCAGACACAATTGTTGGACACACCATTGGAGCTTTCTCCTTCCCTGTTCTCCTTGCTGTCTTTTGACAGATGTCACAGGCCTGACAGTGCCTCTGAATATCCCCAAACATTCCTGGCCAATAAAATGTGGTTGTTATTCTTGCTTTCGTTTTCTCCCTTCCTAGATGACCAGCAAGCGGTCTATCATGTGCCAACTCTATCACTGCTGATGTAACTGTTTTGGCAAAACTAATTGGATCCCATATTTTTCTCCATCCGACGACTTCCACTTCCGTTTTAAAATTCCATGCTCCCAGAAAAATGCATTGTCCATGCCTTCTACTTCACTTGCGGATGACAGGGCCTTTTCTCTCACTCCAGCCAACGAGCTGTCATTTTTTTGATACTGAGAAATTAATTCCACATTAACATTGTGCAGCTGATCAAGTGACAAGTTCTTGTCATCAGCCTCATCTTCACAATGGATGTCATCCTCATCCTCATCAAGACCATGATCACTGTTTTCGTTCGAAAATAGCCTATCTAGATGCACATCATCCAATTCATGGGATCGGACCCCACATTCTTTTATTTTCCTTTCACTTTCTTCAGCGTCCTCTTTCTGTGCTCTTGCCTGGTTCCTCGTTACTACCATAGTCCTTTTTTTCCTACGTAGAATGTCCATACCCAGCAGCGCTTGTGCTGCCAAGTCAGATACCAGTCCAACCTGGACATGACCCTTGTAGTATGGCGTGTCTAATTCTACTATGGCTAATTTCACCTCAAAAGGCTGTCCAATTGCAGTGTAGAGTGTCAGGTTCTGTCCTTCAAGGATACATGACTTATCGACAAGGTCGTCACGTATCAAGGTCATTTCTGCGCCTGTATCTTTAACAAATAATACTTCCTTGTTGTTCACTGTTCCCGGTACATTTATTAACCGTTCACCAATGGTATTCTGGACAAAGTAGGTTGCTTGATTTTGTTTTCTGCTGGGACAGTCACGCAAAACATGACCCTTCTGGTGACATTTATAGCACTTTTTGTCTCCATAGGATTTTTCTATCAAACCAGTTTTCTTGGACTGAGGTGAACTTGATGCTTGGTTATTTACTTGTTGTCGGCTGTGCTTATGGTCGAACTTGCTGTCACTGATGGGCAAAACATAATCCTCAGCAGCATCGACAACAGAGCCATTGCCTTTATTGCGCCTTATCCACTGGGCCTGCACTGGTGGGAGAGCCTTCTAGAAGTATTCATCTGCTAAACATCTATGTGGATCACGACTATCAATGAACCGTGTTAAATACTGCTCTATACGTGCCATCAGACCTCTGTATGTTTCATTAGCATCCCTTCTTATGCTAACTAACTGGCTGAAATATTCATGAGGTCTGTTCCCAAACCTATTTATCAGGGCCTTTCTTAGCTCAACATAGCTTTTACTTGTTTGTTGTGCTACCTCTCTTGCCTCCCCTGTTAGCAGTGTTCTCAGTTGCAGGGTTTTCATTTCTTCGCCCCATTTGGCGTGATCAGCCACGGTGTCAAATTCTGAGAGAAATGTAAGAATGTCTTCATTCGCTTGATGATTGTAAGTTTGAAGCTTGACTTTGAATGGGAGGCTCTCATTCCTTTTATCTATGTCTTTCTGATGTTTCACCCTCTCGATCTCTAACTCCAGCTCTTTAAGTTTAAGACTGTGCTCCATTCGCAACTTCTCCCTTTCAAAGTCTAATTTTTGTCTCTCAATTGCACATTCCCTCTCTAACTGTAACCGGTCACGTTCAGTTTGCTTTTTGATGTCTTTGGATGTTTTTAGTTTGCTCTGTGTTTTCTTTAGTTTTCTTACCGGCTGCTCTTCCTCTATTTCCATGTCATATGGTTCTTCACCACTGAAGTCTCCCTCAATATCTGTGAATTGCATCAAATTTGTTTGCTGTTTCCGTCTGGTTCTATCCCTTGCGATGCTGTGCTCTTCAACAATCGTTCCTACTTCCTCATCTATAACGCCACCTTGGGTTGTCATTTCAATCCTTATTTTGTTTATCCTTGGCTTAACAGGAATCTCACCCACACAAAGTTACAGAGTATATCCAATAGCAATTTACAGCTACACTACTCAGACAAAACTTTGGTACTTGTGCTGTTTCAATGTTACTGTCAAATTTCCAACAACTTTGCTTTCCCGCCGCTGCCACCAAAATTGTTACGGGGTACAAAAGTTGCAAACAATAACATCCAACACAAAGTATATTCCCAGCCAATTTTTAATGTTCACCCAAGCTAGGGCTCAAGACGACTGCTCTTTACAGAGAACAATTCTTTAGTTTTACACCAGGGCAATAGTTTATCAAAACAACAGTGATGACAAATGCAGACTCCAACTCCTATGTGTCAGAATCTTTATCAGTATCAGATGTGAACTAGGTAGAATTTGTTTCTAACATTACCATATCTGACCGCTTAAAATCCTTTAAACTAACACTACCATGTACACCACTGTCTCTTGTCTTAATGATAATCAATATTTATACAAATAAATTGGAGGGAAGTGTTAGGCATTAATATGACGGCAACACTTACAAACTGATTAATACTGGATGAAACAGAATCAAATTATATGAAAATGTTGTTTGACAAACTGGTTAATACTGGATGGAATGGAATCTAATGGCATGCCAAAATATCTTACAAGCTGGTTAATACTGGATGGAAAGGAATCTAATGGCATGCCAAAATATCTTACAAACTGATTAAATAATGGATGGAATGGAATCTAATGGCATGCCAAAATATCTTACAAACTGATTAATACTGGATGACATGGAATGGCATGCCAAAATATCTTACAAACTGATTAATAATGGATGGAATGGAATCTAATGACACGCCAAAATATCTTACAAACTGATTAATAATGGATGAAATGGAATCTAATGGCATGCCAAAATATCTTACAAACTGATTAATAATGGATGGAATGGAACCTAATGGCATGCCAAAATATCTTACAAACTGATTAATAATGGATGGAATGGAAAGGCATGCCAAAATATCTTACAAACTGATTAATACTGAATGGAATGGAATCTGATTACACATCAAGATGTTTGACAAGATCCAACTAATAGTGGATATAATGGAATCTAATAACATACCAAAATCTCTTACAAACAGCACTCTTCCTACATTTCTCCCACTTCTTCCATGCACCTATCCATACATCCCTTTCCCATTATGGGTAGATCCAGTTGTGTATACCTACAGACTACATGTACTTTAATCATATCCAAGTTAACTTTGATTTTCTGTCTTGAATGGTATATGGAAGGATACGTGCACAAATGTATGATTAAACAGAATTGCATTAGTTTGAAAAGAAAAGTCAAATAGTAGCCATGAAGCAACTGTATGAATTAGATATTTCTGCAATAGCCTTGGAAAGTTTTGAATAGTAGATACTTAATCATCTTCTACTTCACAAGGTTATTATTACAAGCAAAGGTCCAGCTTTTGAATGAATGATAAACCTTTCTATATACACTTGTATCAAGCCAGACATAATGTATCTTATGCTGTCATCAGTCTGTGTAGCCATCTGTCCATCCCTCCCTCCCTCTGTCAACATTTAATGTAATGGTTGGGGAGATTTTCCTGTAACTTTATGTAAGCTTATAAGGTGACTAAATGTGTTGCATACCATGGACAGGCCTTCTGCTACAAGGTCAAGCTAAGGTCATGAAAGGGAAAATGTAGTTCAGTGAGTTTTGTCTTTACATGGAAGTTAACTATTTTAAACCACTGCATCTAATTTAATCAAACTTATGCTAATTTATATATCATGTATACACAATGTTTCACATACCATATATATCCACCCTGCCTCAAGATGAAAGGCGCAGTAATGGTAAACATCATTTGAATCTTTGTCCAGAGGATAAGGTTTTAATTGTTAAAGATATCCTGATGAAATTTTAACCAGCTTAATGTCATGAGAAGTCAGCATGTCACATACCATATATATCCATCCTGCCTCAAGATGAAAGGCGCAGTAATGGTAAACATCATTTGAATCTTTGTCCAGAGGATAAGGTTTTAATTGTTAAAGATATCCTGATGAAATTTTAACCAGCTTAATGTCATGAGAAGTCAGCATGTCACATACCATATATATCCACCCTGCCTCAAGATGAAAGGCGCAGTAATGGTAAACATCATTTGAATCTTTGTCCAGAGGATAAGGTTTTAATTGTTAAAGATATTCTGATGAAATTTTAACCAGCTTAATGTCATGAGAAGTCAGCATGTCACATACCATAGCCATGCATCACTGCTTCAAGGTAAAGGTCACAGCAAGGAAAATATAGATCAGTGACATTTATCTATATATGGGTATAACTTTTCAACCAATGAAGATATTTTATATATCTTGAGCTGACTTTATCTTTTGTATATATGCTCATGCCCCACACCTGAAGGTCATAGATAAAAACAAGGAATAATTTCAGTGACCGGTTTCCTTATCCAGGTTGTCTGTTTTTAACCCTATATATGTATAATCTTCATGAAAGTCTAGTTACCAAGGTCCACACCTTATCATACAATAGTCAAGTTTCTAACTCAGAGGTCAAGGTCATTGGTAGGGAAAATATCATGATGTGGAATTATCATGTGCTGTTTGCAATACTTTTGTTAATTTGTTCATATGATATTTTCACAGGATTTATGTGTGATATTTATACTGCAGACATATCCCATGTATTACTTAAAGACATAGTTGCATCATTATTTGCATTTGTAAAAGAATGTATCATAATGCTCTTGAATTATTATATTCTCTCCTGTATAGTACATGTTTATTAATTTTGAACCCATTTAAGACCTGCATTGTATGGGAAAGTACTCTCCATTATGATTTCATGTTTACAGGACACTGACAAGGCAAGTACAGACTTTATGTGTCCAACATCAGTGAAATCATGTTACTTGTTTGGAAGTTTCCATTCACCTTCTGATGAAGAACCAAATGTACCACCTGCAGCCTCTGGTGCTGAAAATAAAACAGCAGAATATCAATCCCGCCAAAAACCCTTGCAAGATTTTAATAGAGGGAGTTTGGATGACTTGACAATGACCATATTTGATCTGGATTCCTGTGCTAGTATAGGTTCTGATGAATTATTTGCAAGTTTCCATTCCCCATCTAATGAACAGCTTAGCCTGACACCAGTCCTTGGTGTAGAATGTCTCACTACAGACATTGATGATCAAGATAAAGTGTTGCTGCCAGTAACTGAAAACACTGTCGGCATTTTGGCTGAAAGTTGTCAACATGTTAATGTTCCTCAAGTTAAACCTCTGTCAGAGAAACTTAGAGCACAAGGCTTTGATGGAAAATTGAGAGACAACACTAATTCACACCCAGACAACACTTTTGAAGCTGCCTATTTCCCAGACACCATCCCTATGTCAGGGTCATGTATTTCTCAGTCACCAAAATTGGTTGTTCAAAGCATAGGTTGCACTGATATCAAATCTGGTTGTGCTTCCCCAATCACAGTGAAAATGGAATGCTCCAGAGAAAATAAGATCCTGACAGAATACTCTGATCCCAATGCAGATCATCACAGCATCCAAAGAAAGACTGAACACACAAGGAAAGGTTTGATTTTGCTGAAATCTTCTCGAGCTATTCAATGTATGACAGAGAAATCTTTTAATCAAAGCATAGCCAATCAAAACCAAAGTGGACTTGGACCATTTTCCAGTATAGAGAAAGTTGGTAGTGATGAAGATGAAGATGAAGTGGGGCAAACTGATGTATGCCAAGGTCAAATGCATCCTTCTCCAGTTAACCCAGATCTTGATACAATGAAGGGGTTTAAGAGACCACTTTCACCAGTGAAAATGCCTCCATGTTCAGAAACACTCATACAAAAAATACATTTTTCATCACCAAATGTGAAAGAAGAAGCAATAAAGATAGGGGTACATCTATCAAGTACGGGCGTGTCCTCACATACAGTGTCAATTCCAGAGGAACAAGTAATTATAGGAGAATATTCACCAGATAATGCTCTACCCCAAGCTACTCAAGGTGTGCCATCACAAAATATGTCTGTTCCAATACCAGATATGAAGATGTCCCAAACACAAGCAGAGGTATGTTTGCAGAGATTGACAATGCCACAGCCAAAGATGGATGCAGAAGTACCCTGTATAGCAGTATCCCAGCCAATTATGCAACATGTACCAATATCCTCACAGCCTACGTTTGCCCCACCACAGTTATCAGTAATGGACAGTATGACCCCTTGTTGGCCATTAGTTGATTTCCAACCTCCTCAAGGATTTTTCTCTGCACATAAAGGGCCAAGAGATATAGCTGGACCTAGGTCAACAGCATTTATAGAAACTGTTCCATTGGAAGAGGATGAAATCTATGTGAACATGACAGAAGGTCAGATTCAATACAAGAATGATTCTGCGAACAGCAATGTACATCCGGAAAGAAATAATATTGAGGAATTACAACAAATTTCCCAAGACAGCCAACTTCATGCAGAAGAGGGATTGAAAAGCCACAAAAAAGCCTCATCTGATTCCCAAGTGGATCCCACTGAAAGTGAAACGAACACAAGTTCGCACTCAACAGTGGAGAGACTATCATCAGAGGATGATGCTGAGAGGTTTTCCTCAGTGGATAGTGATGGCTATGCAAGATTTAAGGAAATAGATGATGTGGGTGAGTTGGTGCATTTACTGTATGAAGTTAAGCTGCATATCCATGGTATACATTCATATAATGGTTGCTTTGAGTATATTTAGAAAGATTCACAAACTTATCATATAGTGCCATCTATTTGATAGTATATATATATCTTCGCAGCACTTTTATTTTACATTTGATGTTGGATGGCTTCTTTGGAAAATGCTCAATCTCTGTTAAGTCGAATGGATTTTTAATATTACACTCAATTGTCTTGTGCACAAAGCAATCTGACAGCATGTAATTGGCATCACCTTTCATGATAAATGCACTATTGTTACATTGTCAATGATTATCATTAGGTTCTTCTCATTTACTGCACCCAGACTCATGCCACAGTACTGAATTTGCCAACCTGTAAGTCAATAGTTTTTGACCAGAAACTCTGGGTTTTATCTCATACTTTAAAATCAACTTATACATGGATTGTATCATGTAATTTTATGTACCTGAAAAAATCTCCAAAAGCACAAAAAATAATGTGTAAAAAAGTAGTTAATATTAGGGAAGAGAGTGTGTATGTTTGGGATTTAACAAAGTAGGAGTCTATATGGATATAAATATTGTGAATATTTAAACTTTGAAACAGAAGGAATAAGGTATGTATTTTAAAAGTTTACATTTACTATTTAATTTATTATTGTTTTCTCTGTCACTGCTCCAGTGGCCTAAGTGGTTAGAGAATCTGCCTTGGAAGTGGAAGGTTGTGAGTGAGTTCTAACCCTGGTCAAGTCATACCAAAGACTTATAAAAGTGGTACTAACATTTGCCTTGCTAGGTGCTCAGCATTAGGAGGTATCTTAGGACTAGTTGGCCTGGTGTCAGGATAATGTGACAGGGTGGGACATCATGCTACATGTCTGCAGCATGATATCCCATTGCAGACATCATAGCGATTTGACTGAATTTTCTTTAAAAAATATGTTAAATGTCCGAATCACAACCACACACACACACACACACACACACACACACACTGTTTTCTCTCTTTGACAAAAGCTTTGGCTTAACAGGGGTAGTAAAATAGAAAATAACATGAAGAAGGCTGAAGTCTATTTCTCTTGTTGGGTTATTTTTTATTTGATCACAAGGTACAAGAAGAAAAATGTGATAGAATTCATATGCCCCTCTGTCTGTCTGTCTGTCTTTCTCTCTCTCCAAAACAAAACTGGAAAAAGCTGCAGTGATGTAATTTCCATTTTGTTGTTAATCTGCAACAGCATACAGTGATACCATTTAATATTAATGAAACTGGACATTAATATAATTTCATTCCACACATCATCATGAATTTTATTTTATCTGTAACTTAAAAAGATGTCAGGCCAGTGTAATTAATAATAGCTAAAAGTACATAATTCATTAAAAATACTTTGTTTGAAACAAATTAGGTACTTTTAGTTATATTTAATGATCCTGACCTGAAAATTTACAGAGTTACAAATCTGATAAAATTCTCAACGTTGTGTGGAATGAAGTGAAAAAGACAAAGCCGAGGTATTCATCTGGCCTCATTTTATACTCAGCATCAACTTATATATGGATGAAGGACGGAAAATTTAAAATATTTGCTGATTCAGCTTATGCTCCAGATTGACTTATAGGCTTACAAATATGGTACACTGGGAATTAACTCTCAAAGAATATGTTACACATAATAAATGAAGACTTTTATAAATGTTTTAAGAATTTTCAGACATGAGTGCAAAGCTAAAACTTATTTATAGTCCTTATTTAGTTCAGGTAGATTTTAAGCCTTTCTGATTCTTTAAAAGTTGTATCAATTTGAATACTTTATGAAAGCCAAATGAACAGTTGGCATCACAATAAACATTTGACCAGGTGCCCATCCCCTCTTCCTCTCATTTTCTTCTCCACTCATTATGCACAAGTTAGTTTTATTTGATTAGACACTTTTCCATTTATGCTACATAATTATGGCGCTTGATACTCAAATACTGTACTTGTAAATTTGAGTTGTTTTATTGCATTTGTTTTCCTAGATTACTTGAAACCAGTTTTCAGAGATGATTTTAAACCTTTGAAAGTGCGTCCAAAGAGCTCAGCAGAGTTTCCATTACCACCAGTCCCAGGAGTCCTAAGGAGACCATTTAGTGAAGCTGATGCTGATCATCAAAGGATGACAGATATGCCACCTTTTAAGACAGGTTTATCGTTCTTCATCTCTTTGTATTAAAAGAAATTAATCTGTCTTTTATTAGTTTACAATGTTAACATATTTCTTCTTCAGATGTGTTACCAATCATAATACCTTAGGCAAACTACTGCTACCTCACAAATCCAGCCCTCACAATGTAAAAACATTTTAGCTTAAAAGCTAAAAGTTATCTGCCCACCTAGGTGGCAATTAGTGATTTCCCCCTGATACATGGATTGGTGCCAAATCCCATGAATAATTTAGTTACTACCACCACTTGTGATGAGTTCTATCCTCCCTACAGACAGGGATGCATCACAATCCGTTAAAGCGGGTTGGAAGTTTTCTACCATAAACTAGGGTTCCCGAGTGGCCGAGTAGTCTAAAGCGCTCTACGTTACGGATCACTGCCATCTCACCTCTGTCTGCATGTGTTTGCGTGGGTTTGAGTCTAGGATTCAGCCAATGTGGGTATGTGAGAAAGCTTGCCAGTTGCTTCTTGTGGGTCGGTGGTTCTTCCTGGGTTTTTCCCAGCTTCTTCCTCCACCATTAATACTGGCTGCCATGCATAGCCTATCATGTGCTGAAAAATGGTGTTAAACCCTACAACAACAACAACAACAACCGTAAACCAGGTTGGAGGAGTTTCATCTTCATAGAGATATATACTCAATCTATAAATTTCCAACATTTTTCTTCATTCTTCTTCAACAACAAAGTTTCTGACTTTTCAGTTTTATGACTTTGCTGTCCTCACACACTTTGACAACTTAGGTACATACCTGCACTAATGTCACAGTGGTATCCCCTCAGGTTGCAATAGCTATATTTAGTGGTTGCAAGTCTGGTGTGATATAGAAAGCTCAGATAACATTGCTATAGATGTATACTTTCTGCTATGTTAGTTTTCTAAGATGACAGTCTCCATTTTAAAGGTGTATTAAGGCAATATAATATCTTCATTCATTGGTGCACAAAAAACACTTCCTACTACTGTAGGCATCCATGCCTCAATAGCCAACTTCCTACCACTTTAGGCATCCATGCCTCAATAGCCAACTTTCTACCACTGTAGGCATCCATACCTCAATAGCCAGCTTTCTACCACTGTAGGCATCCATGCCTCAATAGCCAACTTAATACCACTGTAGGCATCTATGCCTCAGTATCCAACTTCCTACCACTGTATGCCTCCATGCGTCAATAGCCAACTTCCTACCACTGTAGGCATCCATGCCTCAATTGCCAACTTCTTACTATGGCTCTTTGATGGGAAACAGTTAGCACCACTCACAATTAAAGCCTGCTGTTCATTGGTCACTGGTATGGAAGAGAGGATATTGGACAAATCAAAAACCTGTCCAATCTTCTGTTCTCTTTGATTACACATGTTCAGTGACATTGGATCATTGCTCAAGTGGACTATATATCAACTTAAGGTAACTAACCTGGCTAAATAAGACACTATTTGTACCATTCTTGAGAGCTTAATTCAATGTTCACCTCTCATACATCTATCACTCCATTAGTGAATAGCAGGCAGAATCAATTAAATTCATGCTCTGTTAGTGAACCCATTTACATGCATTTCTGACAATAGTGGTCTGTATCATGACAATATGGGTCTGGATCACTTATGACAATATGGGTCTGTATCACTCATGACAATATGGGTCTGTACCACTCTTGGCAGCCCCTGCTTTCATTGCCAAAAACACATTATTGTTGATGGGGGATCAGAGTTTTTTTAGTGAATTCCTGTCTACTCGAGACACTTCTTCTCAAGGTCATTGCCAGGAGCAAGTGTGAGTTGTAAAATGCTTCTCAAGTGAAACTGAGCCATTGCATCAAGGGAGATAATGCCTCCTCTTGCACTCAGAGATGGAATGAATGATATATCAGCACAGACACTTTCATCCTTAAGATAAAGTGGGTTATTTGTTCCGCATATCTGAAAATAACCCCATACCAATTTGCTTTAAGTTAGATAGTCACCATATACATTGCATATGAGCGAAACTGTAATCTAAATGTTATTATCCATGCTGTGGGATGAAGATCTCAGTGCACTTCTCCAGCTTTTACTGCAGAGATCTTTCATCCTAAAAATCTCAACAGCCATTGCTCAACAGGCTACCTGGATCATTCAGCAGCTGCATAAGGGTGCTGCTTCACAACTTATGTTGTGATTTGCAGGTGGGAAAATCTTTCCCTTTCTAAAATGATCCCTAACAGATGGATTCTCCTCTCCAGTCTGGTTATCTTGAAGCTATCACACATAACACAGGGGACAAGAGATAATCTCGCAGGGGTAAGGGGAATCATCTCCCTCCACCTTTTTACCTGTTCTCCTAAGGTATTATGATCAGATAAAGTATTTTTTGAAAAAAAAAACAATTTTTTAAAAGTAAAATATATATCTGTGATAATATTTACCTAATCATAAATCACAGATGGCCTCACAGCCTTCCTGCATATACATCTGTATAGAGAACATGCCTTCTACTCAAGTGGTAACTGAAGTATTAATAGGATTTGCACTAATTCCTGTATTAAGTGGTATTATAATTAGGTAAGAATTATTGAGGAAACATATTTCACTAGGAAAATTGGTATTCAAGCCCAGCCTTTGTTTTATTTCTGGCTATTCACATACACAGGGTATTATGGTTATGATACACTTTATTTTGCACACTTGTAAAAATGTCAGCCTCTACAGCAGCCATGTTTAAAACCTTCTTGTTGCTGCTCCTCCTGAATGGATGGTCATATCAAAACAGGATTTTGTGTAAAAGACTTTTTAGGTCTAGTTGATCATAAATTTTAAAAAATGACCCTGGTCTGGCAAGCAATATTTCTGTCATGGGAATTGTGATTTATGTCCTCTCTCCATTTTTATTTGTTTGAAATGGCCTATCCAACAGTTAATCAGCTAATAAGACTATCCTCTACCATCTAGAAACAATCATTAGGGATGACCCTAGTCTTAGCAGACAATATGGTACAACATTATCATAATGGCAGCTAGGGGTAATTTCTCTGTGTTAGTTTTTCCTCTAATTGAACATTTTTGTTTTGCTTGTAAGTGCGTCTAGCCATAAATCCAGTTGAACTTAGGGTATTGTCATGAGCAGTATCTGTTGTGCATTGTAAAAGAGCAGGGTATTGCCATAAGCTGTGTCTGTTGTGCATTGTAAAGCAGGGTATTGTCATAAGCAGTGTCTGTTTTGCATTGTAAAGCAGGGTATTGTTATAAGCAGTGTCTGTTTTGCATTGTAAAGCAGGGTATTGTCATAAGCAGTGTCTGTTGTACAATGTAAAGCAGGGTATTGTCATAAGCAGTGTCTGTTGTGCAATGTAAAGCAGGGTATTGTCATAAGCAGTATCTGTTGTGCAGTGTGAGGCAGGGTATTGTCATAAGCTGTGTCTGTTGTACAATGTAAAGCAGGGTATTGTCATAAGCAGTGTCTGTTGTGCAATGTAAAGCAGGGTATTGTCATAAGCAGTATCTGTTGTGCAGTGTGAGGCAGGGTATTGTCATAAGCAGTATCTGTTGTGCAGTGTGAGGCAGGGTATTGCCATAAGCTGTGTCTGTTGTACAATGTAAAGCAGGGTATTGTCATAAGCAGTGTCTGTTGTGCAATGTAAAGCAGGGTATTGTCATAAGCAGTATCTGTTGTGCAGTGTGAGGCAGGGTATTGTCATAAGCAGTATCTGTTGTGCATTGTAAAGCAGGGTATTGTCATAAGCAGTGTCTGTTTTGCATTGTAAAGCAGGGTATTGTCATAAGCAGTATCTGTTGTGCAATGTAAAGCAGGGTATTGTTATAAGCAGTATCTGTTGTGCAATGTAAAGCAGGGTATTGTCATAAGCAGTGTCTGTTGTGCATTGTAAAGCAGGGTATTGTTATAAGCAGTATCTGTTGTGCAGTGTGAGGCAGGGTATTGTTATAAGCAGTGTCTGTTGTACAATGTAAAGCAGGGTATTGTCATAAGCAGTGTCTGTTGTGCAATGTAAAGCAGGGTATTGTCATAAGCAGTATCTGTTGTGCAGTGTGAGGCAGGGTATTGTCATAAGCAGTGTCTGTTGTGCAATGTAAAGCAGGGTATTGTCATAAGCAGTGTCTGTTTTGCATTGTAAAGCAGGGTATTGTTATAAGCAGTATCTGTTGTGCAATGTAAAGCAGGTTATTGTCATAAGCAGTATCTGTTGTGCAGTGTAAAGCAGGGTATTGTCATAAGCAGTGTCTGTTGTACAATGTAAAGCAGGGTATTGTCATAAGCAGTGTCTGTTGTACAATGTAAAGCAGGGTATTGTCATAAGCAGTGTCTGTTGTGCATTGTAAAGCAGGGTATTGTTATAAGCAGTATCTGTTGTGCATTGTAAAGCAGGGTATTGTCATAAGCAGTGTCTGTTGTGCAATGTAAAGCAGGGTATTGTCATAAGCAGTGTCTGTTGTGCATTGTAAAGCAGGGTATTGTTATAAGCAGTATCTGTTGTGCAGTGTGAGGCAGGGTATTGTCATAAGCAGTATCTGTTGTGCAATGTAAAGCAGGGTATTGTCATAAGCAGTGTCTGTTGTGCATTGTAAAGCAGGGTATTGTTATAAGCAGTATCTGTTGTGCAATGTAAAGCAGGGTATTGTCATAAGCAGTATCTGTTGTGCAGTGTAAAGCAGGGTATTGTCATAAGCAGTGTCTGTTGTACAATGTAAAGCAGGGTATTGTCATAAGCAGTGTCTGTTGTACAATGTAAAGCAGGGTATTGTCATAAGCAGTATCTGTTGTGCAATGTAAATCAGGGTATTGTTATAAGCAGTGTCTGTTGTGCAGTGTGAGGCAGGGTATTGTTATAAGCAGTATCTGTTGTACAATGTAAAGCAGGGTATTGTCATAAGCAGTATCTGTTGTGCATTGTAAAGCAGGGTATTGTCATAAGCAGTGTCTGTTGTGCAATGTAAAGCAGGGTATTGTTATAAGCAGTATCTGTTGTAAAGCCATCAGTCTTTTCACATATACTTTGTTTAATTTGATTACAGTGCAGCCTTTAACTAAGTTCTTAAAAGCTGCTAAACACAATTTGACACAATTTGTTTACATAAATGTCTTTCAAATTGATAAGAATGATGTTGATCCTCATTCATATATGTCATTGCTATAAAATATTTGGATTGAAACACCTGAATAACTATTTCTTACAACAACAGTCAAAAGATTTTGCACACGTTTGACAGATAGCATTATATATTTTCTCAGATTATTTGGTCCACTGTTTTTGCATTTGGCTTCTGGGTAAATGTCTGCAGGCTAACCATGTAGTCTGATTACCTCTTGGGTTTCTTGTTGTCTTCATTGATGTGTAATTAAATTCAAAATAAGTTTTTTTTAAGCAGTAAATTTTTAATCAAATTTATATTTTAGTAAACAAATGTAAATGGACTTAATTTATTAAAGATTATTCTTAGCACACAAGTATTGATCATGTAGAGTAAAAAGTGTCTCGAGAGACCACCTCTTTGCAAATAAATCATGGTCTTTTAAGACAGGTGGAAGTAATTTTCTATGTAACTGATTAATTTTATGTATTTAGAATCTGGTCTTTCATAACAATGGTTTCTCAAGTAAGGTTCTACTGTTTCTTATGTAATGATCTGAACTGTAACGTGTTTCCCTCAGGATCTAAAAAGGCATGGTAATTATACTCCCAAAAGGGCACTTTATACTCCCAAAAGGGCACTTTATATTTCCAGAAGGGCATTTTATACTTCCAAAAGGGCATTTTATACTTCCAAAAGGGTATTTTATACTCCCAAAAGGTCACTTTATGCTCCCAAAAGGGCACCTTAAGCTCCCAAAAGGACATTTTATACTTCCAAAAGGGTATTTTATACTTCCAAAAGGGCATTTTATACTTCCAAAAGGGCACTTTATACTTCCAAAAGGGCATTTTTACTCCAAGCATGCATCTCATAATCAAAAGTGTTTCTTGTGGCATTATGAATTTTGTTGCTATTATTATTATTCTTATCATTATTTTTATTTTTATCATTGGTTTTATTATCTAATGGGAGTGGACCTTGCAAATTCCTATGATTTGTATGTACTCCTCACAAATGTTGCTGGAGTAAAATCCTTGATACATGCTTTCTTCATATTAATTTTTTTTACTTAGCACAATGATAAAAGCAGCAGTAATGCTATGAGTAGATGATATAGAATGCATACTTAGTCACATGTACAGAATTTGATTTTTTTTTATAGTAATGATCTGATAATAATCATTAATTAATGTCAATACTAGTGACTTATAAGAAATGTTCTAATTCAATCAGACTTTAAATGTATTCTTATTCTTTCATGCATACATTAAATTCCATCGATGAACTATGATTATATTTATTGAAAACACAGTATCTGTGTGCTTTCTACTTCGTTAGATGTACTGTTTTAATAGAATGGTTTAACCAGACTTGCCTTAAGTACGCCCTTTAATCCTTTCATGTATGGACTAGTACTCCTAAAGGATCTTTTCAAGCCAGGATATTTGTTCTTTTATCCCAAGATTTTTTTTACAACTATTATATTGGATATAACAGCTTTTTTTGTTGATAAATCAGAGCAAGACTAATTATTTCAAGTTATTTGTGGGTTGTACATTTTTAAAAAAATCATATTATTATTACTATAATGTAAAATTTTAAAATCATGGAAATGTTTGATTTGTAAAATTAAATGGCCAGCACTTTAATGCCAGTAAATTATTATCTGATGAATATCAAAACCTGTCAATCTATTGGTCATAAAACAGTCTTAATGATACACTCCAGTCCAATGCATTGAAACCCCATACAAATCCATGTGGTTATCTAGATAAGTGGACAGTAATTAGAATGTCATTTAAATGACCATATCTAACTATTGCCATAATAAATAATCCCTTGAATCATATATCCTCAACTGCATGTCGAAACATTGTCCAGGAAGCACCTACACTGCTGCAAGCTGTACAGTTCCAATAAACAAAGACTTCTTTAGTGTTTTGGGTACGGTTATATTGTTTCTGATCCTAAAACAAATTATTTGGGCTAGTGGAAGCATATTTATTACCAGATGTATATAGGTCTTCTAATGCACCATAAACAGTAACATAACAGGCCCTTTAAAGCCAATCAAAACTTTGACCAGAGAATTGTGCCACATCATCATGAAATTGTTGAAATTAAATTGATCACCTAACCAACTGCTTGCATTGGTGACAAACAAAAGGGGTATTTTGCAACCAAAAAACAGACAAGTTATTGGAAAGAAAGGCATGGAACTATGTAAAGAATGGCATGATGCCAAGAAATATTAGCATGGTAAAGTTCCACCCTAAAATGGTATATGGGAGAAACACAAGTAAAAGATAGATTTTGTATAGTATTTGATAAGTCAAGTCAATTATTTTTAAAGCTTAACATTTTAATGTCCATTATCCCATCAGTCACCGAAGAGATTAAAAGTAAACAAGAGAAATATCAAGAGGCTGATGAAAGCCAGAGAATGATCCGAGTCAAGGGCCTGAAAAGTTCACTCTCCCTTGATGCTCTGGAGCTGTTCTTTGAGAATAAAAAGAAGAGTGGTGGTGGAGAAATAGAGAATCTGGAATGGAAGAAAAATAAGGGAGAGGCTGTTATTACCTTCAAACATCCCTCAGGTAGGGTTATTCCCACTCTTTGTACTTTCTTTATCATGTTTATTATAGTTTATGTCATAATTGACCCATCAGAAAAGCAGAATGCTTCACCTACATATTTTCATATTTATTTCCATGAAACCAGCATGTATTAGATTCACAGCCTCTTTAATTCTATGTCAGATTTATGGCCTGTATAATTCTATGCCAGATTTACAGCCTCTGTAATTCTATGCCAGATGCTTGTTTTACAGCCTCTATAATTCTATGTCATATTTACAGTCTCTATAATTCTATGTCAGATTTATGGCCTGTATAATTCTATGCCAGATTTACAGCCTCTGTAATTCTATGCCAGATGCCAGATTTACACCTTATGTAATTCTATGCCAGATTTACAGCCTCTATAATTCTATGCTATATTTACAGTCTCTATAATTCTATGTCAGATTTATGGCCTGTATAATTCTATGCCAGATTTACAGCCTCTGTAATTCTATGCCAGATGCCAGATATACACCTTATGTAATTCTATGCCAGATTTACAGCCTCTATAATTCTGTGCCAGATTTACAGCCTCGATAATTCTATGTCAGATTTATGGCCTGTATAATTATATGCCAGATTTACAGCCTATGTAAATCTATGCCAGATTTACAGCCTCTAAAATTATATGCCATATTTTACAGCTTCTATAATTCTATGTCAGATTTATGGCCTGTAAAATTCTGTGCCAGATTTACAATTTCTATAATTATATGACAGATTTACAGCCTGTATAATTCTATGCTAGATTTACAGTCCCTGTAATTCTATTCCAGATGCCAGATTTACTGCCTTTAAAATTCTATGCCAGATATACAGCCTCTGTAATTCTATCAGATTTATGGCCTGTATAATTCTATGCCAGATTTACAGCCTGTTCAATCCTGTGCCATATTTACAGCCTCTTCAATTCTGTAACAGATTTACAGCCTCTAAAATTCTATGCCAGATTACAGCTTATATAATTATATGCCAGATTTACAGCCTGTATAGTTCTATGCTAGATTTATAGCCTGTATAATTCTATGCTAGATTTATAGCCTCTGTAATTCTATGCCAGATGCCAGATTTACAACCTCTATAATTCTATGCCAGATGTACAGCCCCTATAATTTATACCAGATTTACAGAAATAGAGGCTACAAATTTTCAATATTGAAACAAAGAGTCATAAATATATGGTAAATTTTTTGTAAAAATCTCAGCTGTAAAGAGTTCTGTTTGCATTAGTTACATAGTAAATTCTTTCTGTTTACCCAACTTTGTTGGCCAAGCTCAGATCCTGTCACCTGATTATGTAATGATTCCATTTACCCAACTTTGTTGGCCAAGCTCATGTCCAGTCACCTGATTATGTAATGATTCTATTTACCCAATATGGTTGGCCAAGCTCACATCCAGTCACCTGATTATGTAATGATTCTGTTTAACCAACTTTGTTGGCCAAGCTCACATCCAGTCACCTGATTATGTAATGATTCTGTTTACCCAATTTGGTTGGCCAAGCTCAGATCGTGTCACCTGATTATGTAATGATTCTGTTTACCCAATTTGGTTGGCCAAACTCACATCCAGTCACCTGATTATGTAATGGTTCCATTTACCCAACTTTGTTGGCCAAGCTCACATCCAGTCACCTGATTATGTAATGGTTCCATTTACCCAACTTTGTTAGCAAAGCTCACATTGTGTCACCTGATTATGTAATGATTCTGTTTACCCAATTTGGTTGGCCAAGCTCAGATCCAGTCACCTGATTATGTAATGATTCCATTTACCCAACTTTGTTGGCCAAACTCACATCCAGTCACGTGATTATGTAATGATTCCATTTACCCAACTTTGTTGGCCAAGCTCAGATCAAGTCACCTGATTATGTAATGATTCCATTTACCCAACTTTGTTGGCCAAGCTCACATCCAGTCACCTGATTATGTAATGATTCTGTTTACCCAATTTGGTTGGCCAAGCTCACATCCAGTCACCTGATTATGTAATGGTTCCATTTGCCCAACTTTGTTAGCCAAGCTCACATCCTGTCACCTGATTATGTAATGATTCTATTTACCCAATTTGGTTGGTCAAGCTTCGATCGTGTCACCTGATTATGTAATGGTTCCATTTACCCAACTTTGTTGGCCAAACTCACATCCAGTCACGTGATTATGTAATGATTCCATTTACCCAACTTTGTTGGCCAAGCTCAGATCAAGTCACCTGATTATGTAATGATTCCATTTACCCAACTTTGTTGGCCAAGCTCACATCCAGTCACCTGATTATGTAATGATTCTGAGCAGCAGGGAAGTTGAACAGACCAGAGTTTCCAGCCAAAATAAAGCTTCCTACGAGAACTTTCTCCGTAGAAGCCTCGGATTTCATTTTTACAGCCTTCTACGGAAGCTAATTTTCGTGCATTTCAGACCGGATGCATCGGGTGGTCGCGCCGTGTGTGTTAGTAAATATAGCGTTCAGGACAGGAAAAATAAATTATCGGGAATAATTTTTTGTTTTTTGTTGCATGGTGGGCTGCCTTCTCATGAATAAATTTGATCAAGACCAATTCGATACCGACTTCGTGGATCATGAAGATTTATCGTGATGAAACCATGTGGCGTTGCCTGAGCGCGGCTGAACAAATTTTTAAATTTATTTATATCCATGTCACCGTTGCATCAGGTCTGATGGATATTTCTCAACGTGTGCGTATCTACGCCATTGAATACCGATAAATTATTGCAATTGTCCCTAATCACCTTGGGAATCTGCGTATATCTCTGTGTTACGTAAATAACATCGGTGTTCTTGTGTCTGCCACGCGAGAATATCCTAGCCGGGTTGGTCTGCTTGTCCAGCATAACGTCATCGAAAACAACAAGATTATTAATATCACCGTCCAAATTCTCCACGGTTGGAGCTTCATTGATGTCTGTGATAAATTCGATTGTGCCTTCGTCGGTATTGTCGCTAAATTCCTTTAACACTTGATAACAACGTTGATCGTCCACGGATGGTGCAACCAAATACAACTTGTCCCATTTTAGCCATCGCATGATCAAATTCAATAACAATTGTGTCTTACCAGATCCAGATGGACCAATGATTATCATTCTAATCAAATTCGGTAATACCGCATGATGTTTCACTTGCTCGCGTCGTTTCGTGGCTGAAAAATCAATTACATTCATGTTACTAAAATACATGGATCTATATTGTGTTAAGTGTCGCAAGCACACAGCTACGATAAATCCAACCGAAATCGTTACATGCAACAACAGGAATGCGATCTCAGGAGAATGCGAAGTTTGTAAGACGCGCAAGTTTAGATTTGTAAAAAAAAAAATAGAAGAACCGGAGGAGATATCGCAGCCTCCTTGACAAATCTACCTGGGACCCCCTGGGCAAAATATCCCGGAGAAAAGCATCTACCTGGATATAATTATTGTGGACCCGGAACGAGGCTCGATATCAGACTCGACGATAATGACCAACCAAAGCAAGGTGAAGATCCGGTAAACGCAATCGATAAAGCTTGTTACTATCACGATCTCGCATATCGCAGCGGAGATTTACAACAAAGACATCTCGCTGATATCAAGCTAATTCACGCACTAGACGCGATTCCCGATAAAAGTTTCAAAGAGAAATTGGCATCCTGGTTGATAAAAGGCGCGATGAAAGGTAAATTAGTATTCGGTGCTGGTAAATAATATGGAACAAATATATTATTCTCCGCGAGGATTCTGGCGAGGAAAATCAGCGATTGCCAAACTCGCTAAAGCCGCTAAAGTAAAACAATCCGTCGCTGAATCGTGGTTATCAAAACAGGCAATTTGGCAAATATATCTCCCTCCACCTAAAAAAATACCATACGCGAGTTTCACCGTCAGTGTCCCTAATGAGGTCCATCAAGCGGATCTTATGTTTCTTCCTCACGATACCGTCGACGGAGTCACATATAAATACGTTTTGACCATCGTCGATATCGCTAGCAGATATAAAGAAGCAGAGCCATTATCGAATAAAACAGCAACGGAAATTGCAAAGGCATTTAACGAAATTTATTCCCGATCCCCGTTAACATGGCCGAATCTTCTCCAGGTTGATCCAGGTCGAGAATTTCTTGGCGCGGTTACTTCATTGATGAAAAAGAATAACGTTAAAATCCGTCGCGGTATTGTAGGTGTTCATCACAATCAAGCTATCGTCGAAAGATTCAACAAAACGCTCGCAGAACGATTTTTTGGATACCAATACGCGCGTGAATTTATTCAAGATAATCGGTCTCACGATTGGGTATCAAGATTGCCTCATGTGATTAACGCGTTAAATAACGAGACAACTCGAACAATAGCAATGAAACCTGCAATTGCAATCACAAAATCGAATATACCCCTAAAACGAGATTCCACAATTCAGCCTGTACTAGGTAGCGTCACAGTCAGGTATTTATATAAAGAAGGTGAGGCCGAAGGAGGAAGAAAAAGAGCAACCGACCCAACCTGGAGCGTTACAACACATAAAATATCCGCCGTAACAAGATCATCTGGAAGACCAGCAATTTATATCCTAGATTCGTTAGCGCCACAACGCGGATTTACCAAAGAAGAATTACAAATAGTACCCGAAGATACTCAACTACCGCCAGCGTCACTAATGTAGTTTACTCGAATTCGTCCTAGTTGAGATAATTTTCTTACTCTCGACACGGCTAAATATACCAAATTTGACCAAGAAATTCTGTCATCGACGATCCAAACTTGGCCATCTACGGTCAATCCTTGCGATGAGTGTATCGTTGTTGCGTAGCCTAATTTCCACGGTGATTTTTCTGCATTTAACGCTTCATTAATAAGGTTGATATCAACAAAGATAATATCGTTCAGGACCAAGTTTTTTTCCCTTCCACATAGCAAAATAATATTAATATTTTGTCGCCTAGTATTAGCTGGCCTATAGCATAACGGTACCTGCAGTGTTGGAAATTTCTCACAATGCAGCTTGAATAACATTTCCTGAATAATATCACGAACAATTTTCCTACTAGCAACGATCAGATGATCGGGACGCCACAAATTTAGAAAATTGCTCATCGGAGTTTCATCGATTATTTTCCTCATAACGTCGCACTGAATCTTATTCGGTTGTAATCGAATCAATTTTTTAAATTCGGTCAACAAAATATCTGTCGATCTATAATCAGCGTCAATTTCCTCATAATAGTCAACGAAGTTTCTGAGCCATTCGTGAGGCGATTCGCCATCAATCGGATCAGGTTGGCCATGATCGCCGCACATTATCACAGCGGTATTTTTCCCTTCCAGCCAAGCTAATATCGATTTTAATATATCTAAATTCACCGTGCAAATCTCATCAAATATTATGATTTTGTTGATATATTTATCGCCCATACGCACCGAGTCCCATGATCCACCGCTGTATTTGAAATAGCTATGGTACGTGCACGAATTAACGCCACGTTGCTTTATTTCTCGCGCTAATCTGTGTGTCGGAGTCAATACAATCATGTCAGAATTTGCAAATAAGTTTATTGCTCGTGTTGTTTTACCGCTGCCGCCAGGCCCATTTAGGTAAATGAATTTACTGCGTGAAATTGGGTCAAACGCAGATGCGGCTGTCGAAGATTCCAGAATCGAAATTTCTCCAAATCTACCTCGATGAAATTCATCGCGATCTTCAACATCTGCGTCTTCGCAATAATCTAGGATATCCTCGTTTTTTATCCTCCAAGTTCCCCATGAGCTACCGTCGGTAATTAAATTTTCTAACCTATCTTGGTATTTTTTATCGATATAAAATGAATCCGTCGCGACTCTTGCCGCGATATCAGAAAATTTGTTTATCATCGATAGCAAATTTATACTTACATAAGCGAGCATCGATGATCGCAAATGTGTATATTGCGCTGATTCTCCGTCAAGGTAGCTAATCACGGTACCTAACTTTACTCCATCAATGATAATATTCTCTCTGTTGCAAAATATTCCTCGTGATACCGTATCGGCGATTATAAAATCCATCTCCGCATCGTTGATAAACAACCTAGCGTGTCGATGTTTGTGATCAACGGATCCACCTTGAGTAAATTTACCGATTATTTTTCTTCCTATATCTTTCGCGTTGTCACAATCTGTTGGCAACCACACCTCGATCTGTTTTTTGTAAGATATAATCGCCTCACTCACCGTCAACGACACTAACATCGATGAATCTAGCATATATCTTAATAACACCGTAGGAACCCAACGACGCTGGGAGAAATGCTTGCCGAACCAAATATAGCAGATTTTATGCAAATTTTCAGCAAACTCAAACGACGTGACGCAAGCGAATCCGGTCATGACAAAATCAGGCAACGGTCCGTTAATTGCTACCCTTGTCATTTCGCTGGTAGGATGGCCGAATTTAGCAAAATAATCGGCACAATCGCCATATCCAAGGAAACTTCCAGGATAACACGCGCTCATGTCAACGGAGATCATATCTTCGAAATCGTACTTGGTATTCCACAATCCACCATGGCCGTATTCGATACAACTAAGTTGAATATCAGCGAGAAATTCGTTCCTTGTAGGCTTCCACGAGTTTTTCTCTCTAGCGGCATGAGCGGCGACAGACGAAATTGTAAAGCAATTCGTTAGTAACTGATCGGGATTCGACGAATATTTCACCGCGAGTTTTCTCATCGACTCGTGTAGTATTTCGTTTCTGTAAATATCGCCACATGGCAGAATAAATTGATCGTATCTTTCCTCGCTCGAGAATAACCATATCGATATTGGATCAGATGCGCTTAATTTTTTGATAAATCTGAACATATCATCGGAATTATCCTTCGCAGCATCTACAGGATAAAATTTAACCACACGATCCCGCGGAAATATCATCACCGATTGCGACCACGCATGGGAATTGTGATCGACAATCTCGATTGGTGCTCCTCGGGATCTATACGGCGACGAGTGTAATATTTCTCCCGATAACGTTTTCACCGTGATAGGAAATTTAAGTTTTTTACTCAACGCAGCTACATCGTCCACCGATGCACCATCAGCAACGGTACTTGCCCACGCGTTAATTTTATCTAGCCTTAATTGTGTCAAACCAGATCCACGTCGAGCGTTTTTCATGTGCTCGATAACACGCTCAGCCACGCAATTTATCATCGGTGATTCTTTCATCGCAGGTATGTTTTTTTACGTCCGGATTGTTATTCAGCCGATAAATTCCATAAACAACAGCGCTGGCTGGATAGGATCTAGCATAATAAGGGCCATCGATTCCCAGTAACAATCTGGGTTTAGAATTTTTATCAAAAACAACGTTTTTCTTGCCACCACGCACAGGATCTCGCTTATCGCGAATAATCCAGGTATCATCAGGCATTTGTGCGATAAATTTTATTCCAAAGATAAATCGCTCTTCTTTGTGTTCGGTTTTTATATGCTCGATTATTTTCTTAGCTCGCTCCAGGTTCATCGTGGCATCGATGGAATTTGTTTTCCATGTCGACCAAGTGTGAATCGCTCCATCATCGAAGAACTCTTTCTTGGCTCGATCAACCTCAGGAATAATATATTCTGCCTCATCAAGATCAAATGCGTCCATGATTATATTTTAGAGATATGTTTAAATTATAATGCATTGCAAATGGATACTAATCGGCTCAACAAATAATTGTGACAAATCCTGCAGAGGCGATTATTGCGGCGCTCACATACATGCGATTCGGCGTGGTAGCAAAGGACCACAGCGATGTTTAGTTTGTCAAGTTGGCACGCGAGGGAAAACTCGGTTGTGTTTGGCTTGTGGAGGAAAGAATTATCGAGAATTGCGTCGGTATTACGAAAAAAAATCCTCGTCCGTGATAACATGCGAAGAAGATTATATTAATCGATTTCAAGCTAATAACGATTTAGACATATAGATTATCATATATGAGCCTGAAATCAGAGATTCCTGAATCAACAATGACACACGAGTTTAAATCTCACCCAACGATCACTGGATACGAGGCGTCGTCCGATGGTATCGTTAGAAATATTAGAACAAAGAATCGGGTCGGTAAGGTTTGTAATTCAGGTTATCTTATTTTTACCATTAACAAAAACAAAAAACGAAGATGCGCAAGTTATTTTTGTCATAAGTTTGTATTTGAATGTTTTCACGGACCAATAAAAGTCGGTCTTGTTATCGACCACATCGACGGAGATAAGCTTAACAACAAGATATTCAATCTTCGCGCGGTAACTCCGAGTGAAAATTCCAAATTTGGTAATACCGGTGGCGTACGGCGACCATCTAAGGCAGTTAAATCAATAAATCGAGAAACAAACGAGGAAATTATATTCACATCGATGAGTGCCGCTGCAAAATATTTTGATATTAATCCAGCATCGGTGCAACGTGCGACAGAAAAAATAATAAACGCGACATTCTCCTACCGATTTGGTGCATGGTTCGAATTTTATTATATTCCAATAATATCAGATTAAAAATTAATTAAATATTACAAAATATAAATATAAATGAACGAGGAAAACGTAAACAATATCATCGAAGCCATCGAGGATCTGAAAAAAAATGTAAATTTGTCTTCGGATTTGGACGCAGGTAAAATCCGGTCCGAATTTGAGACTATCATCCAAGGAAAACTCGAATACAGGTACACGCTACCATCCGAATACAAGTTCATAAAGAAAATCCAGATTGCGATGTATCAATCACTTGCGACCGTCAGCGATGATCAAATCGAGGATTTTGTTAAATTATCAACGCTGGTAGAAAAAGTAAGGTCGAGTTTATCAGACGAGTATGAGTCAAGAAAAATTACCAGCTCGTGCGTCAGGCAGCTAAAAAAGCTGGTCGATGAGAGTAGAATTAGAATCGAAGATTCTTAAGATTCTCGAAATTAGAATTAGAATCGAAGATTCTGAAGATTCTTAAGATTCTCAAAATTAGAATTAGAATCGAAGATTCTGAAGATTCCTGATTCTTGCCACAAAAAAAACCAAAATTTCTGATTTTTATTATTTTTTTTATTCATTTTACTGAAATTGTGCAATTTTCTTGTTTCTGACTACCATTTACCCCAACAAATTTAAGAAATTATATAAATTGCACAATTTGACGGGTATTTACCCCAGCAGATTCACAAAATTATGTAAATTGCTCAATTTGACGGGTATTTACCCCATCAAAAACATAAAATTACACAAATTTCTTAATTTCCCTGATTTTTATTATTTTTTTTATTCATTTTACTGAATTAATTTATTTACTGAAATTGTGCAATTTTCTTGTTTCTGACTACCATTTACCCCATCAAAAACATAAAATTATATAAATTACTCAATTTAACGGGTATTTACCCCAACAAATTTACTAAATTGTATAAATTACTCAATTTGACGGGTATTTACCCCATCAAAATTAAGAAATTTTACTAATTTTGAAAAATTTCCTGGTTTTTATTTATTTTTTTTGGTTATTTTTCTCTGGCGGGCAGATTTTTTACGATCTCACCAGCAAGTTGATACTTAGTGTTTCCCCGCGTATATCAAGCAAATTTCCATTCTGGTCCGTCAGTTTGAAATTTATCCTCGACAATAATCGATTGTGACATCGCAGATAAAACGGATTTACTGGCTCTTTTATTATCAAAAAACCCAGAGATGCGCTAGGTGAAAACGAATATAAGATAAATCCCTGCTGCACCTGCTCTGACACAGACGCATCTGCGTTGTAGCTACCTTCAACGACATCCGCGTGAAGATAAATCGCGATAACCTCCGTTATGTTAACGATACCTGGCGAGATATGCCGCCCTTGCCCGGCAGGATCATTATTATGTTTGAGAATTGATTCTGATTGTATTTTTTTAGTCCACGCGGCATGTAATTTCGGAAATAAATCATCGATGGTATCAGTAACAGATTTTCTCATTTTATCAACATCATAATCGGGAAATTTGAAATTTGGTAGCGTTTCCTCGGTTAATCCAAATACTCTCATGAATTTTTGTTTTTCTCCTGAATTTCTGATCAACGTGAAGCTGCTAATAGGAAGAACATAATCGGCAATTGATATATCGTCAATTATCGCCCGAATGAACATGTTGTGATAATATTCAACATCATTCGCGAGTTGATTTAAAATCTTCACGCGTCCGATAATTTCGCTACATGAACCTGATTTATTTAAGATGCATTCATGAAAGGATTCCCGCAAAAAATTTAAATGTAATTTATGTTCTTGATTAAATTCGTTGATGGTTTTTCTTATCATGATGCCTTCTATGGGGAATATTGTCCTGTTAATGTTAGTAGCGTCGAAGATTTTCACGCTGGGGGGAATTTTGGGAAGAACCAACCACGAGAGAATTCTTTCGTCCCTAAAAGTAAAAGCGAACATTAACATGTTAAATTTGTGGATATTCATGATGTTGATGGCATTGTGGATTAGAGACTTGTGTTTGATAGTTCCGTACCATCCTTCGTCGGTGATAAAATCTGATTTTTTGGCTCCGGTAGTTCTGGAGGAGCTTCCTCGTGCCAACCTGGAATAAAAACATCTGGTTTTTTTGGTTTTGCCAGAGGTGTGATTTCGGGTCAACCTAGAACTGTCCTAATCGATGACTGGTAAATATCGACGACATATGGCGATTTTACCTCGATTATCGATGACAGCGTTGGTTCGTGTGCTAATATTTTTATTCCTGGCTTAGCATCGCCGGTTATATTCGATATTCTACTGGTAAGTTCCTTGTCGATTTGCTCAATTTCGTAACTGCCTGTTGGTATGCCAACAACGATCCAATCGGGAGTTCCATCGGGACGGTTTTTATTGGCAAAAACAAGCGAATTATTCGATGATAATCTACCGAATGATTTCGACCTAACATTGGGCCAGCTATTATAGATGCGTAATTGTGACAGCGCAATTTCCTTGACGCTAATTGGTATTGGAAAATCGATACTAAATTCTGGCTTGGTTGAGCTTGCCGATATCAGCGTTGTTATCAGCGGTGTCGTGTTTGTCACGATTTGAGCTAGTTCCGACATTATTGATATTCATTTGTTCAATCTCAGAGTAGATATTTACCATCATGGAAAATTCGAGATCGGATATAACTCCGTCGTTGAGACTCTCAGAAAGCAGCGATGATAATTTCGAATACGCCTCGTTGACCTGGGATAGTTTGCTCGTGTACAGGGACAATTTTTCATTTGTGCATGAGGATATTTTTTTGCGATAATATTGAGAACACCGGCAATTGTTGTTGTCGATGATATTACTATCGTTGCTACGATTGGCGCGATTGTTGTCACCGCGGATAAGATTATTCCCGCACCGGCGACTATTGCACTTACCGCGTACACGGCGACATCGATGGCAATTAATCTGTGTTGATATTTCTTTATTTTTACCTGATACTCGTCAAGAAGTTTTTTTAGCGAATCCTGCCATGAACGCGCCTGATTATATCGGTAATCCGATGCGGTCATTTATTAGTTAATTTATCTAACCAATTGGATATATTCCGGATAAATATTCGAAAATTGCATAACAAGGTGTTGGTCCTGTGGTGGTTCTATTTGGTGGTTCTAGTATAAATGTTTCCGTGGTATTTGCAGGCATAAAAATATTTAAGGATCCGTCGTGGGTGTGACCCGATTTTAGTATTTTGAATTTTATCACGGAGATAAAATATATTCGATATATACCAGCAATTGGCGCAGAAAAGCTAAATGTATCATTCTCGGGCGTCCATGTAACTATTTGCATTTTTAACACAAATGGCACGTAACAACGAAGTTTTTCTATTTTTTTCCACTTCGAATGGTATAATAACACGCGCTAATCTTCCAAGATTCATTGACGATATTTTTGTGTTAATATCGCTAATTAGCTTTTCCAATTTTGGAATTTCTGAGATATACAAGTCTGTATCGACCTTTTCACAAAAGATTTTATTAATATCCTCGTTGATTTTTTCTATTTTATTGTTGATATCGTCATGTGATGTTGTATCGGTCTTTTGGTCAATTTTTGTAGTTGCGGCGAGAAGATTTGCTTCTAATTCTCGAAATTGTGCGGCGTGTATAAATCTATCGACTTTTTGACTCGCCAATTCACGTACCACGTCAATTTCCTCTTTAATTTTAGTAATATCATCGTCGATTTTTTTCGTTTTCTCACTGATATCATCGTGCGATGTTTTATCGCTTTTCTGACTCATTACGATATTTATTTCGGTAATATCGGCGAGAATATTAGTAATATCCTCGTTGATTTTTCTTACTTTATCGCTAAGATCGTCATGCGATGCTTGATCGGCTTTTTTCTTTGCTAGTTCGTTTGCGGCGGAGGAAGTATCGCTGGATGTTTTTATATCTTCCTCGATTTTTTTGCTAAATTTAGTCAAAGTATCGTCGAGTTTTTTAAGATCGTTATTTAGCCTGTTAAGTCTTTTTGTCACTTTGTCCTGAAGATCATCGTGTAATGTTTTATCGGCCTTCAGAAGCAACGTTGCTGATAGCTCGTTGTCCTTTTTTTCCACATCCGCGATATTAGCCTTCAGGGGTAACTTCGCTACAAAATCGGCGATATCAGCGATGGATTTTGATACCGACTCTGATAGGTGAGTAAATTGATCAATACGATCGTTATATTCGTCTCGCTTGATTATATCAGTTATTTTGATGTTGCTTGTTTGTAATCTTCCTTCGCTGTTCTGAAAAATAGCAACTTCGCCAGGATCTACTTCTGACAACGACAGAAGATTATTAATATCCTCCCTCGTGGCGAACTTTGATAGATCGACGTCAGCTACTTCCTTCTTCCTGTACAGGAACCTTCCGTAAATATCAACCATGATACTTATCTGCGGCGTATTCAAATACGATTCTATGATACGGACCGGATGATTTTGAAATTGCATCAAGGACATTAATTGATTCAGGACCGCATATCGGTGGATCCATTAACGTCTGCGTCGGAAGTGTCGAATACCAAATCGGAATATTTAACTTTGACACGTAATCGATAAATTCTTTTGGTGGAGCTAGTCCGTACGAGTCAAAGTAAACAACTTCGCGAGGATTAATCGCGTAGGCGACCCAATGTGTGCCAGGACCGGTATTTGAATCGAGATTTATTATTCCTGTCTCGGTGGGGTTTGGTTTTTCTGGTAGTTGATCCCGCATAAATACGCCTCTGAAAAATTTTATTTTTTTTTCTTTGCTTCGTTGAATAAATCTAAATTTGAATAGGGCGTGCTAATCTTAGGCCGGATCCGTATGGGGGGCGTCTTAGATAAAGGTCGCTTCCCTTTTTTTTACCATATCGCCCTCCCATTACTTTGTGTACTAGTTTGTCGCCTACAGCTCCGGCCGCACCTAATCCTATCGCTTTTGCAATTGCCGGAAGAGCCCCGGATAATAATCCAGGAATAGCAGCTGGGAAAGGGAAAATTCCGCCCGTTTTGACCATGTCTCTGATGGCACCTATACTAAGATTCACATGAACGCCGGAATTCGCTGATTTGGCTTTGGTGAAACGTTCACGTTGATTCTTAGTTAGCGACAGTTTGTTAGGCCCGCCCTGAATTTGATCATTTTTCAGGGTTAATTTCACACCGCATCGCTTTGCTGTTGCTGTTTGGAGTTTTTTCATCTGGCCCGGGGTCAGAGTTACGCTGACGTGTTCGTATGGCATATTAATAATCGTTTAATCTAAATTTAGAAATCTTAAAAATCTTCGATTTTAAAGTTACATTTTCTCAACAGGTGCGTCGATAACTCTCATTCTGCCACTAATTCCTTCTAGGATCATTGTTCTATCGCTGAGAATAACCGCGATTGCTTTGTGATTAAGTCCACCTGTGTTAATTCTGGCTTTGAAATGGATATCGACAACGGATTGTTTTACCAAATCAAGATGCTCCAGGGAAAAGTAGTAGATAGGATAGTGAGTATTAAAATCCAACTGTGATATTTGCAATCCGGTATCGATATTTTGATCACGACCCATAAAACACAACAAGCGATGATATGCGCGAGCCGTCGAATGATTTTCAAAATCAATTGATATTTCCTCGGATGGTTCTTGTTGGCCATTTACTCTCAACGACACATTTGTTGCTCCAATGTGATCAAATATCATGTGACTGTATAATTGATTATATCTATTGGTACGCAAAAAAGCGATAAAGATATGCCTAGGTGCAGAGGTACCTTGCTGCGATGCAATACGCCAGGTAAAATCACCATTAATATTGATAGTTGTGGAATCTGTTGTTGTTGTCAGCCAAGACATAACAGATTTACCGCCCTGGTTCATGAATGACAATAATTTTTCTTCCTCGATTATTGATGGAGTTATCGCTGGCATCCACAAGGTAAATTTAAGTAATCTTACTATGCCGTTATTTTGCGCAGCGTCATTGGGACCTATCACGCCAGTAGCGTAATCGACAGCACCTTCTCGCCAGATAGCATCGTTGCTATTTTCCTTTCTGACAAACGTAACGGTGTGTTTTGCTCCGTAGATAATTTTCCTGAAATGCCTGCAAAATCCGAATATATGGGATAACGGAATAGCACAAGAGAATCTTCTGTTACCTGGTGTTAACATAGACTTTCGCGTGGCAAATCCGAGATTATAATCAGGATAAGGTTTAATGATCATATCTTCGATAGCAGCGGGAGCAGCATTAGGAGCGGCGCGATCGTTGGGTTGTCTGATAAGAAACGGCCTACTTTCGGGACGATCAGAATTATCCTTGGCAAACATCATACTAGGGCCAGCTGATCTAGTAAAATCATCCGAGTATTTAGCTAGACCTATAATCATCGTTGCTAAGTCAGTATCATTGGTAATTGACTCAATTTCTCTTCCGTCAATCATGTAAGTGGCACTCTTGAATAATGCCATAATACCGTTGTTAACAAATCCGACCCTAAAATCTGCTGCATAGGCGGTATTATCTGCTTTAACAACTTCCCCGACAACTTCGATATATGCCTCAGATGGGAGAAAATATCTTGTCGTATCGTGAACTTGAATTTCCAAGCGATTGGGTGTGTTTGGTTCAACTGCAACGTACGAGAAATACTGAAAATCACGCACGGAGGTGTCCTTGCCTACAGGCTCATCCATGTCGAACACTTCGTTTGACACTTGTGCGAACATTTATTATTAAGAATTTCATCTAAAACGAAGACCGCTACCCGAAATAAAACTTGTATTTGCAACTTCCTGTACTAGATCATTTATTTTTTTATTTGCTGCGTCGTTTATAACTTTACTGACATCAGCGGGCATTTCGCTGGTGCTAGGTAATTTGATAGGCTGCTTTTTTTGCGCATTAAATTCGATATTTTACCTTTGACAACATCGAAGCCTTTACTGGCCAAATTACCAACGCCAGAAATAACAGTCTCGCCGATCTTTCCTATTGCTTTTGATGCAATTTGCTTAGCTGCGGGTCCGATTTTAGGGACTACTCTTGTAACGAAACTTTTCACGATATCGCCGAATCCATTGCCGTGAATATATTTATATACAGGCAATCGAGAGTTAACTATGCGGACCTGCCTAGGTCTGCGTTGATGTTTGTGAACAATCATGTTATTTCAGTTATGTTGTTTTAATCGATGAGTTCGTCAACGAGCTCTTTGTAAATGTGGGAATCAATGACACCACCGCGAAATAATCGCTGACAAATATCTGAGGCCTCGTTGATTATTTCAGAAGAGTTATTTCCGGCTCGTTTTCCTCCTATTAATATTTCAAGGCGAGATACATCGTTGACGACGCTGTCAGGACAAATGGTATATCCGCTTCCTATTTTAGGATCTTGCGGTGGCGGTGTGCTTGGTCTATAATCTGGTGGTGATGGTGTTCTTTTTCCAGGATGTTGCGGTGGTGACGATGATAATCGTTTTTTTTGCCTTTCCCTTTCTTCATTGACCTCCCGTAAAAAATCCGAATATCCGAGATCGTAGTAATTTATCGGCTTTCTTAAACTACCAAAATAAATTATCGCCGACCAATCCCCTAATCTGATTGTATCAACGAATTTTTCTCGCAAGAATAATTTTCTATTTTCTGGAATATAATTCGCAGCGACAGCTAATCTTGCAAATTTATCATCGAGCATATCGATATTGTCTTCTCTCAAATAATAATCGGCAGATTTACTATAATCAATCTCCTCTCTTGAACGAGATGCAATTTCTTCCTCAGTTAATGCTCAAACTCTCTCGTCCGCAGGTGGCTTGTAATCGCTTGGTTGAAATATTGGTTCCTGGTCGCTCTTATCTTTTTTCTTTTTTGGTTTTTTCTCTTTTTTCTGAGGTTGACTTTTTTCCTTTGGTCTAGCCCCTAATTCCCGTGGTTGAATATCTTCTTTTAACACCTGTGGTCGAAATTCAAACTCCTGTGGTTGAATATCTTCTTCAAACTCCTGTGGTTGAATTTCTTCTTCAAACTCCTGTGGTTGAATTTTTTCTTTTGGTTTTGCTTTTCTTCGTGAAGATTTAGGCCTTCCTAATGATCCCGCCTGTTCTCTATTATACCGCAATTTTTCAGCCGCACCTGCTAAAAATGTATTATAAATCGGGTCATCCTTACTTACCCGTGATTTTTCAAATTTAATTCTGTATATCGTATTATACCAGGTATCACGCGATTTAATTTTTTTTAGTCCTTCCGATGATAAAAAAAATTTTCTCTCACGGAAAGAATCTTCGGCAAACGCGCCAAATTTAACAAGATCATCGGTATTTTTAATTGGTATTCTTGTTATTGTATTCCAACCACCATCGGTAAAATTTTTTTTAATTTCCTCGAGAACAATTCTTTTTATGGTAGCTACTGGACTTTGTGCACGCGGTTGTATTTGTGCTGGCAAATCCGGTAATATTCGAATATGTTCCTCAATATCTCTCAACACAGGAAGAATTCCACGTTTCTTAATATCTGGATCTTTTATGTCACCAAGAAAAACTTTTTCGGTTGTTTCGGTAACTGGCTTTAACCATTTCGACGATATCTCGGTAATTCCAAATTCTGTATCTTCGTGTGCTCGG
This sequence comes from Sinohyriopsis cumingii, assembly GCA_028554795.2. NCBI lineage: Eukaryota > Metazoa > Mollusca > Bivalvia > Unionida > Unionidae > Sinohyriopsis > Sinohyriopsis cumingii. The sequence continues at coordinate 83,037 of JAPYKE020000692.1, read as the reverse complement.
GCCTTTTTCTTGAATAATTCTTTTGCTGGAATAAGTTTCCTTACTGCCGCTAATTGTTCTCGCGCTAATCTAGCAGAATGAGGCTCTCCAACTGTACTAGTTTTCGAACTCATATTATTTTCAAGTATATTATTTTAATGCGACGTAAAATGGACCAAAGCAGCCCCATCATGCAACAAAAAAATTAACACAGAAAAATATTCCCTAACATTTATTTTTCCTGTCTCAGACGCTATATTTACTAACACACACGGCGCGACCACCCGATGCACTCGGTCTGAAATGCATGAAAATTAGCTCTCGTAGAAGGCTTTATTTCTGCTTTCTGAGGCTTCTACGGAGAAAGTTCGCGTAGGAAGCTTTATTTTGGCTGGAAACTCTGGTCTGTTAAACTTCCCTGCTGCTGATTCTGTTTACCCAATATGGTTGGCCAAGCTCAGATCATGTCACCTGATTATGTAATGATTTCATTTACCCAAATTTTTTGCCAAACTCAGATCATGTCACCTGATTATGTAATGATTCCATATACCCAACTTTGTTAGCCAAGCTCATGTAATTATTCTATTTACCCAGTTTGGTTGGCCAAGCTCACATCCAGTCACCTGATTATGCAATGATTCCATTTACCCAACTTAGTTGGCCAAGCTCACATCCAGTCACCTGATTATAAAATGATTCTGTTTACCCAACTTAGTTGGCCAAGCTCACATCCAGTCACCTGATTATGTAATGATCATACATAGCTGGCAAAGATATTGGATTAGTGTCTATTGAATCTATAGATATGACTATGTTGTTGAGTGTGGTACTGGGAACATTTCGAAACAAGCTGTCTGACCTTAATGGCAATTAATGTAAAATATAAGAGACAAAATTATACACTCAATTTTAATCACAGGTTTTTGTATTTTATTTTATTTTAAATCAGTTGTGCAGAGTGTCTTGGAGAAACAAAAGAGAGAATCATTCTACTTCGAGGAGACAAGGCTGACAGTTGAGGAGTATGTTCCTTGCTCTACAGATCCCATCAGGCTTTTCCTGAAAAATCTCAGCCCCAGTACAACACAGGAATTACTGGTTCTCTATCTTGAACCCTGCTGTAAAGCAATACCAATTGAGATTCTCTTTAGAAGATTAGCAGGAACAGCTTTAGTTACTTTTTCTGAGCCACCAGGTATGCAAATTGTGAATGTTTATAGTACAGTGCATGTCGTGTGTTTCTGGGATCATTTTTATTTAGGCAGGAATAAACTTTTCATATATTTGCAAAAAAATCGGCGTTGTATTTTTGTGTGTGTATAATGGTGACAGCCCATTTATAAAATGATCTGATTGTTTTTCATTGGTTTTGATCTGGTTCCACTTGCATAGAACTTTACAAGTTGAGTATGTGTTGATTCTTGTTTAATTGAATAAAACCTGACTCAAACACTTCAAAGCATAATTAGTATAACTGAGTGACTGCAGATGTTAAAGATTTGCATTTTCAGATGTTGAGAAGTTACTGGTGAGGGTAAAGGAGAAACCATTTGAGGGGCAATTTATCCAGGTTGAAAGAGTCCCAATCACTCGCCATGTTCGACTGAGTGGATTGCGTCCATCAACCACAAGGGACATAATTGAGTTGTACTTTAATAATACAAAACACAGTGGCCCAGTGACAGATGTCAGGTTTGGAAGGGACAAACAGTCTTGTATTGTTTCCTTTGAGAATTTGAAAGGTAAGACATTATTAATTTGTATAATTCTTGTTTAAATTTGAATTGTGACAGATGTATGATGGTTCATTAATTAAAAACATGAGGCTAATAGAATACAATATATAAGATGAGAAAATCCCACTCTAGAATCAGAATATGTTAACAGGACTTCAGCTTTGTTGCAGTCCTCCCAACAGACTATGTTCCTAATGGTATGATTTTGTAACATAGCACATTTGATTATTTATTTTTCTGTTATTTCTCATTAGAAAATAGTGCTTGAAAGCAAGAAAGTATATCACTGGTATAGCTCTATTATAGAAATATAGATAAAATGGTTAAGGAAGGATGCTAACATAAAATTAACAGTTTTTTCTTCAAGATTACATCCCATATATTATGATATGGGTGAATATTCAATGTTGGATGTCCAAAGTCATTTCATAAGATTATAAAAAGACAAAATGAGTTAGGTCTGTTATAAAGTGTTAATTTCAATAATAAACCTCTAGATCAATGGTTCTTAACATTTCTGGGCAGTGACCCAGATTACGTTTGTGATTTTAGCCTTGCCATCCATCAAATACTAAAAAATCACTGGGTAGGAAATTTCAAATTATTAGGGTTGATCTCAGCAACCTGCTCAAAACAACATGGCAACCCAGTTTTGGATCATGACCCATGGATTAAGAACCACTGCTCTAGGTCATTGTTAGGAAGAGCTAGGTATGAAGTCAACGTTAGGAAGAGCTTGGCTCAAAGTCAATGTTAGGAAGAGCTAGGTTCGAAGTCAATTTTAGGAAGTGCTATACTCACAATAGGAACACAGCTACCCACAACAACATTCTACAAAGTTGTTTCAGTGCACCTATTTGTGGTTTTATTGAAAACATTTAGTTGTTATAATAATAATAATATTATTATTATTATTATTATTATATTTTTATGCTTATGCATCACATTTACAGAGCCACATTGATTTTCCCTCACTGAAATTGGGTTGTATTCATTTCATTTCAAATGAGCATCACCCATGAAATATTACTGCTGCTACTACTTAGTGCGAGTATGAGTAGTAGTAGTAGTAGAAGTAGTAGTAGTAGTAGTAGTAGTAGTAGTAGTAGTACTAGTAGCACATCAGTGTATTAAAATTAGAATGTTTTTACATCTGGGTACTTTGATGGTGATCCTCATTCAGCTGAGGTGAAAATTTATCCATCATGCAATCATGAAAGTTAGGGACATTGTTTTTCAGTATTGAATATATTATACACTTTCATGTGATGTGATGTGATGTGAGTGGTTTTTTCATCACACGTCTCAATATGCTCAAAAAGACCGTGAGATTAAGCATAGTAACTGATTTTCTTGTGAAAATAATCATGCTTTTAAAGTGCTTATTTCATAAAATATGTCTTGCAATAGTTTATAAGGTCCCCATTTCTAAAACTAGTCTAATATGTCTTGCAATAGTTTATAAGGTCCCCATTTCTAAAACTAGCCATGTATGTCTTGCAATAGTTTATATGGTCCTCATTTCTAAAACTATTCTGAGTATATCTGGCAATAGTTTATAAGGTCCCCATTTCTAAAACTAGTCTTATATGTCTTGCAATATTTTATATGGTCCCAATTTCTAAAACTAGTCTGAGTATGTCTGGCAATAGTTTATAAGGTCCCAATTTCTAAAATGAGTTTGAATATGTCTACCAATAGTTTATATGGTTCCCATTTCTAAAACTAGTCTGAGTATGTCTGGCAATAGTTTATAATGTCCCCATTTCTAAAACTAGTCTGAGTATGTCTGGCAATAGTTTATAAGGCTGCCATTTCTAAAATGAGTTTGAATATGTCTACCAATAGTCTATAAGGTCTCCATTTCTAAAACTAGTCTTATATGTCTTGCAATAGTTTGTATGGTCCCCATTTCTAAAACTAGTCTGAGTATGTCTGGCAATAGTTTATAAGGTCCCCATTTCTAAAACGAGTTTGAATATGTCTACCAATAGTTTATAAGGTCTCCATTTCTAAAACTAGTCTTATATGTCCTGCAATAGTTTATATGGTCCTCATTTCTAAAACTAGTCTGAGTATGTCTGGCAATAGTTTATAAAAGTCCTTTTTTAAAACTATTTTGAGTATGTCTGGCAATAGTTTGACAAATCTTGATCTTGTCTAGCAATAATTTATAAGGTTCCCATTTCTAAAACTTGTCTGATTATTTCCTACAATATTTTTTAAGTACCATTTAGTTAAAATTATTTTGTATGTCTTAGTATGGAAACATGGGATAACAATATTTTCAGTGTTTTCTTCTTACAGATGCTGAAAGAGTATGCCTGAGGCCACACACAATTGACAAGAAAGATGTTCAAGTTTGCCTGTATCATGAATGCTTGGATGATGACTTGGATGCAGATGATTTTTCTGAGTTAACCCATGGAACAGAGGATACAGTGGGCGAGTTGAAGTTACCAGATCCAGTGGAGGTGAAAGATTTGAACTTTCAGATCCTCAGGTTTCTGGTAAAAAATGAAAAGCACAGACATATGTTTGAAAATAATATGTCTGAGAAGCAGAGTGTCACAGAAGTAAAGCAAATGAAGACATATGAGATGATTTTGCTAAAAGCATCACAGTTTAAACAAGACGTAGAAGAGAAATACCATGGCTTATCCTTTGACCTGAACTTGAAAGACATGAGGGCAATTTTTGTTGGTCAGTCTGATGCTGTTCAGAAAGCAGTTGTACAAATGCATGAAAAGCTTCAAAGTTTTGTAAGCAGCAGTATGCAGGTGTCTAAAGCAGTCAAGGATTTACTATTTGTCAAAGAAATTATTGACTATATCAAGCAGAAAATGAAGTCTCAGAAGGTCATTGGAGTTTGGGATTTGGATTGTAAAGAGGAGGTTCAAATGTTTGCACGAGATGAGAGAGAGGTCCAAATGGCAATCCAACTTGTCAAGGATTCCCTTGTTGAGAAGGAGATAAAACTGGATGATGTCATGGTTCAGAAAGTGAGAGAGAAACAGTGGTCACAGCTTGTTCAGAGGATACTGGAAAAGCATAAACAAAAGGTTGTCATAGAAACCGAAAGGATGAGAGTCTTGATAGTTGCTGCAGATGATATATTTCAAGGTGTCTTTGATGAAATAAAAATTTACCTTGAAGAGTATAATGTCCAAGGATTATTTTTGACATTAGATCCAGTAAAGGTGAAATTTATCCAAAGATACAAAATGGAGGATATCAAAGCCTTGGAAAAAAGATTTGAGAACTCACATGTGAAGCTTTCCATTATTAATTGTGGGGACCAGAAAGGCATAAAAATAAATGGCACAGAAGATGGGTGCAATGCAGTCCAAACTGAACTGATGAAACTGGCAAAGAGTCTCATGACTAGGGAGCATGTAATGTTTGATAAAGTAGGACTTAAAAAGCTCCCTCAGAGTTCCAGAGGGAACCAGCTCAGTTCAATTGAGTTGAAATTTAAATGTCTTTTGGTGATGAAGGGTTCAGACACATCAAGTAGCCTGCAGCTAGAAGGTACCTTGTTTCAGTTTATTCACTGGGTTTATTGGTTAATAGCTTTTGATTTATCTACAGTTCTGCTTTGAAGCTGTTGCATATCCCTAGAAAATATATTCTTTATGTATTTTCTATTTGTTTTATGATAGCAAAAATAAAATAATAAATACTTTTGTTCTTCAAAACCTTACAAAGGTATATAATTATTCAGTCTCTAAAAAGTATCAAGCAAAGAAAACTCCAAGTCCTAGAATCACCTGGACTTAGCAGCCAAATACATTCATATGATATCAGCCTACCCATTAAGTAATACAATAAAGGAATTGCACTTCAAATGTACATTGATAATTAAACACAGACTTGCATAGTTTCACCTAATCTATTTCAGTGTGCCTAAAAATGCAAGCATATTAGAAAACCCAACACATGAAACAAAAATTCCACTATATTTAAATCTCCAACATCTGCTATACATGGAAAGCTGCATAAATATAATTCAGATTTGTCTCCAAGTTTGTCATTGAATGAAAAATCAAAATGACAATAAATATCATATGTCAAAATTATGATTTTAATTTTCCACATTTCCATAGCAATGATATCTTTTTCTAGTAGGATGGTTAGTTAAAGGTTGGTTTTCAGTGTCATCATAAGTATGAACCACCAAACCAATCCTTTTTTTTGTGCAGTCCAAGTACTGAAATTTTTGGAAGACTAATTACAAATTTCATTCCATTTCAACACTTAAAATTCAGAACAGCATATTAATGCATACAATAAGGTCCTGTTTTGTCAGGTGATTGATTAAATATTTTATTGGTCACAAAAATAATCCTTAGATGTGCCACTGGTACTTAACTACTCTGGCTTGTACCCCTATCTACATCTTGCTCAGTAAAAGCACAATATTGTTTAAGTCTACATGAAAACAATTCATTTCTTTCAGATATTTAAAATTTTTCAACCAAACATGTCTTCAGTATCTGTATGCATATTCTTTCTTGTCACTTTCAAACCATTCAAGCAACTTAGCTAATCTTAATGCTGCAGCATCTTAGTCTTAGTTACTCAGATGCTTGTTGATGATGTTAATCTGTCATGTGCTTTCATTTTGAGCTAATGAAACTGCACTTAAAAAGGGAGTCAATTCATACTTTTGGTCATATTTGGGTACATCCCTATGTGACCATTGATTACAATCAGTTTTGAGTGTAATTGGCTTGACCTATAGTAGCAATAAAATTAACCATTCCATAGTGAAATTCCTAAAGCAGTTCAAGTAATTTAGCTCATTTTTGTATTCTAGGAAATCCCCACTATCTTTAGAGTTGTAGTGTCAAGATTGCTAATTATTTATATTTACTCTCCATAATATGAGACATTTTAAGCTATGATGTCCATCTGTCTGTGCATCCATTTGATACTAATTTTGCTTCAGCCCAGTAACCTCAATTCTTCTCCATCTACAGTTACCAAGCTTTGTGGATGGCTTGTCCTTTGATAAGAAGAAACATTTAAAGTTTTGGGTCAAAGACCAAGAGTCATGTAACTTTGAAAACATAGGTTCTGCATATTACCATTACACAGACCTATTCAAACTATGTGGATGACTTTGGGCATGAAAAGAGTATCTCAGCTTGAAGAACACAAGATCAATTGTCAAGTTTATTATGGCCTGAAAGAAGAAAATGAGTTATACAGAATAACATTAAACATAATATTCAGACCTGGGCTAAACTCTATTGATGGCTAGCACTTCTTGTAAAGAACGAGCTTATTGATTTTGCAGTGAAAAAGTCATTGGTCAGGGTTACAGTGACCAAAATTAATGCTTGTAACTTACCAACACATAGGGTTTAAAAGAAACCTTTTGATTTGTGGGTCAAAAAAGTCAAAACTCAGTGCTACTGAAAGGAGACTTGAACTTGCTCAGAGTTTACAGAAGTAAAAGTAATTTATCATTTTGGCCTTCCAGTCACTGGGGACATGGCCAGTCCCTGGAGATATAGCTAGTCACTGAAGATATGGCCATTCACTAGGGATATGGCCAGTCACTGGAGATATGGCCAGTCACAGGGGATATGGCCAGTCACTGGAGATATGGCTGTCACTTGGGATATTTGGCTACTGTACTTGTACACAAAGTGACATAGTTTTGAAAATAAAATAAAAACAAACACCAACTAGACTTATTTATTTGTAAACAGAAACATGGAAACTTTATCATGTTAAGCACTCTTTATTGGCTAGCTTGCATATAATTCAGCCTGGTATACTTTGCCCACTGCTGACCAGCACAGAACATGCCAGGTACTAGCAGTCAAGCTTGTTATTCACAGTTTTGGCTGCACATTGGTATAATGCAATAAATATGAATATCCTCATCAATCTGTACAGAGCATATATAAGTAACTTTTTCATGTCATTAAGAAACTAACGCAGCTGTTTGCTGGCAGTCTATCTTTATGTACAAAATTAAATGATCTTCTCCAAAGCTTGATTGGAACAGAACAGGTTACCTGGAAGTGCAAGTCCATATCATGATTTCTTTTATTGGAAATTTTCACTGTCAGATTTGAACATCTTATGCCAGTAGTTAGTCAAAAACCAGTCCTCTTGGGTATTTCTGGTATTTATGACAAATTGAAAAGAGACATACACATACAAACATCTATCCATACTGCTTGACACTTACTTACTATTGTTTATGGGGAGCTGTGGTGGCTCAATGGTTAGTTTGCCAGGTTAAAGGATGTGAGTTTGTATCTTACCATCAGAGCAGCCAGGATCAGCTACTATGGTGTGCCCTTGGGCAAGCTTACTCCTGTTGACTTGGCACACAAAACCTACCTTTGCTTTGCCATAGAGCAACAAACTAAACCAAATACATGTACTATTGTCATAGGTGCAAGTGGTAGCAACAGCAGTGGCAGTGAAGATGATATTGGTAAGAGTGAGGAGACAATGGACAGAGGTGGTGTCAGTATTGATGTTGAGAGTGATAAGCCAATGGACAGAGGTGGTGCCAGTATTGATGCTGAGAGGACGAAGGTTTCTGTTGCTCAGGGAGAACTTGCAAAACAGAGGGTAGGCATTATGCTATTAATTTAAGTTTCCAATCTGATTATAGATTACATCATATTTCTTCTGGTTTTTATACAAGATGACATTATTTTGTCTCTTTCTCCCCCCAATCCTCTGTTGGCCTAATGAAAGAAGCAAAGCTGCAGGACACGGTATGCACACTCAGATGTCATCTGAGGCAGCTTGAGAATATATGCCGAAATCATCAAGGAACTCTTATCCTTTCTAACAAATTCAAGCATCCTGTTGTAGGTTTTATCCAAGATTAAGACGGTAAATATTTGGTATACAGGTGGCCACTAGTGGGAGCAAGGGCAGATAATCTGTAAGACTTGCACCTTTCATGTACATGATATATAAATGAAAAGATGTTTATTGTTTATTTGGGAAAGCTTGATCCAGTGGTAGCTGAAGTTATTTCTTACTGTTAACGTGATCAGATGAGGATTTTCTGATTAACATAATATACTGAAAGATTTCCTTTCTACTTTCATTTTCACAGCTGGAAATGAATTATATGGCTTTGACATTTTCAACTAAAAAAAATAAACGGTACAGTATATAATGCCATCCCTGATGCCTGCTTTTTCTACACTTAAACTCCTGGTTATTCTATCATACTTGCATTTTATCCACTATAGGACCAGAGCTTCTTGTTAGAGAAATTATTGTGCATGTTTGAGCAATTTGTTTTTTTGTCAAGGATTTGTTAAGTTCCTTCAGTCATAATGGAGTTGCTCTCCCTCTGCAAACACTGAAGTAAGTTTTGGTTATGCATAGTTGTTAGGGAAAAGCAAAATTCGTAAGCAGTTAACTATGGAAGCACTCAGACAGCATAATATATCTTTGTCTTATTAAGTATTAATTCACATGATTTTTATTTCTTTTTGACCATGGATGTATGTATCAAGAATAATAATAATAATAATAGTAATAATGTTGACTTTATTTAGAAAGGGTACCACAGTTAGCTGAAGAACTAATCTACCTTGAAGCCCTCATACAAAGAATTTTTTTTTCTTTTTTAACTGCATCTTTGAAGACACTGGATATACTGGGTTTGGAAGAAGGAAAGAGTCTAGGGCATTTCTAATCTCAACTGGAACACTATTCCAGAGCAAAGTTCCAAAGTATTGGAAACTTTTTTTGAATAATTCCTTATTTGGTTTGGGAATTTTACACTATTTGGTAGACATGGATCACAGGTGTGGAGAATGCTAAAATTGTGTTAGTGTTTCAAAGATGTTTAGAATCTGCATGCCATGTTTAAGGGCCTTTTTGCAGAGTTAGTGAATTTTCTATTTGCAGAGTCAATCCTATTTCAGTAAAAGCTAGGCACATTTTTGTACCCCTGCACTGAATCAAGTTGTTTCTAACATCGTTATCACAAAATCTAAGCAAAGAGATGGCTTACATAATGTAAGCATTATGAAAGCAGTTCAGAGATAGCATGCCATTTTCAGGACCCTTTTGCCAAGTCAGCTGGGTATTCAATGTACAGATTCAATTAATAATTCAGTAACAACTATCCACCTTATTTTCCATTCATTCCGTCATGTTACATCATTACAATATTACATTGCTATCACAGAATTTACTGCATGTAGACTGATGGCTCGATTATATTACTGTTTTGAAGTAGTTTATATACTACATGCCAGTTTCAGGAGCCTTGTATTAGTAAAGGGACATTTCATTTGCAGAGTCATTTCATATGTTAGTAATAGGGCTATACACTTTTTCCCCTTCACTGAATTATGTTATTCATTACAGTTTTACATTATTATCACAAGATTTAATATTGATTAAATTAGTTCTTATTTAAATAAATCAATTTAAAATTAATTGTACAAATAGGTTCAATACATTCATCTATCAGTTAGCACAAGTTTATTATCATAGCTTCTAAACTGCTTCTAGGATTGTCTTGAATGTTGACACACACATTCATTCCATGATGCAGCTAGCACTAAATGAAAATGATATATCTTGGACATCCAATATGTTCAGTGCAGCGACAATTGTGAATATATTGTTGCCACTACCCTTGCTAGAACATGGGGTTTTACTACAAGACTTTCCATAAAGTCTTGCTGATCCCAAATGAAAATAGTGTCAATTGTCTTCCTGTACGTTGCGACAGTGGCTATATTGAAAGTTTGGTATCACTACTCTTCCTGAATGGAAATTCATGTTGATGTGGGGCTTGGTATCACTACTCTTCCTGAATGGAAATTCATGTTGATGTGGGGCTTGGTATCACTACTCTTCCTGAATGGAAATTCATGTTGATGTGGGGCTTGGTATCACTACTCTTCCTGAATGGAAATTCATGTTGATGTGGGGCTTGGTATCACTACTCTTCCTGAATGGAAATTCATGTTGATGTGGGGTTTGGTATCACTACTCTTCCTGAATGGAAATTCATGTTGATGTGGGGCTTGGTATCACTACTCTTCCTGAATGGAAATTCATGTTGATGTGGGGCTTGGTATCACTACTCTTCCTGAATGGAAATTCATGTTGATGTGGGGCTTGGTATCACTACTCTTCCTGAATGGAAATTCATGTTGACGTGGGGTTTGGTATCACTACTCTTCCTGAATGGAATGGAAATTCATGTTGATGTGGGGTTTGGTATCACTACTCTTCCTGAATGGAAATTCATGTTGACGTGGGGCTTGGTATCACTACTCTTCCTGAATGGAAATTCATGTTGACGTGGGGCTTGGTATCACTACTCTTCCTGAATGGAAATTCATGTTGACGTGGGGCTTGGTATCACTACTCTTCCTGAATGGAAATTCATGTTGACGTGGGGCTTGGTATCACTACTCTTCCTGAATGGAAATTCAGTTGATGTGGGGCTTGGTATCACTACTCTTCCTGAATGGAAATTCATGTTGATGTGGGGCTTGGTATCACTACTCTTCCTGAATGGAAATTCATGTTGATGTGGGGCTTGGTATCACTACTCTTCCTGAATGGAAATTCATGTTGACGTGGGGTTTGGTATCACTACTCTTCCTGAATGGAAATTCATGTTGATGTGGGGCTTGGTATCACTACTCTTCCTGAATGGAAATTCATGTTGATGTGGGGCTTGGTATCACTACTCTTCCTGAATGGAAATTCATGTTGACGTGGGGCTTGGTATCACTACTCTTCCTGAATGGAAATTCATGTTGACGTGGGGCTTGGTATCACTACTCTTCCTGAATGGAAATTCATGTTGATGTGGGGCTTGGTATCACTACTCTTCCTGAATGGAAATTCATGTTGATGTGGGGCTTGGTATCACTACTCTTCCTGAATGGAAATTCATGTTGATGTGGGGCTTGGTATCACTACTCTTCCTGAATGGAAATTCATGTTGACGTGGGGCTTGGTATCACTACTCTTCCTGAATGGAAATTCATGTTGATGTGGGGCTTGGTATCACTACTCTTCCTGAATGGAAATTCATGTTGACGTGGGGTTTGGTATCACTACTCTTCCTGAATGGAAATTCATGTTGACGTGGGGTTTGGTATCACTACTCTTCCTGAATGGAAATTCATGTTGATGTGGGGCTTGGTATCACTACTCTTCCTGAATGGAAATTCATGTTGACGTGGGGCTTGGTATCACTACTCTTCCTGAATGGAAATTCATGTTGACGTGGGGCTTGGTATCACTACTCTTCCTGAATGGAAATTCAGTTGACGTGGGGCTTGGTATCACTACTCTTCCTGAATGGAAATTCATGTTGATGTGGGGTTTGGTATCACTACTCTTCCTGAATGGAAATTCATGTTGATGTGGGGCTTGGTATCACTACTCTTCCTGAATGGAAATTCATGTTGATGTGGGGCTTGGTATCACTACTCTTCCTGAATGGAAATTCATGTTGATGTGGGGCTTGGTATCACTACTCTTCCTGAATGGAAATTCATGTTGATGTGGGGCTTGGTATCACTACTCTTCCTGAATGGAAATTCATGTTGATGTGGGGCTTGGTATCACTACTCTTCCTGAATGGAAATTCATGTTGATGTGGGGCTTGGTATCACTACTCTTCCTGAATGGAAATTCATGTTGATGTGGGGCTTGGTATCACTACTCTTCCTGAATGGAAATTCATGTTGACGTGGGGCTTGGTATCACTACTCTTCCTGAATGGAAATTCATGTTGACGTGGGGCTTGGTATCACTACTCTTCCTGAATGGAAATTCATGTTGATGTGGGGCTTGGTATCACTACTCTTCCTGAATGGAAATTCATGTTGACGTGGGGCTTGGTATCACTACTCTTCCTGAATGGAAATTCATGTTGACGTGGGGCTTGGTATCACTACTCTTCCTGAATGGAAATTCATGTTGACGTGGGGCTTGGTATCACTACTCTTCCTGAATGGAAATTCATGTTGATGTGGGGCTTGGTATCACTACTCTTCCTGAATGGAAATTCATGTTGATGTGGGGTTTGGTATCACTACTCTTCCTGAATGGAAATTCATGTTGATGTGGGGTTTGGTATCACTACTCTTCCTGAATGGAAATTCATATTAATGTGGGGGTTTGCACTAGGAGACTTCTTATGATATTTAGTTAGTTGGAAAGATGAAAATGGTACTGAATGGAAGGTCATATCAGCATTGGATTTTCACTAAAAGAAATCTTTTGTTGTCCAGGTCCTAAACAAAAAGCAGGTCAATTTGATGTCTAAAATGGCCACCATCATAAACATCTTTAAAAACTTGTCATCATAGACTGAAAAATAACTTAGTGGTCTGGTTTCTACAGAAGACATCTTATAATGTGTTTAGTTCATCCTAAACTAAAATGCTGCTACTTAGACATTCATTATGGCCTTCTTGAAAATCATATTATTACTGTTTTATGAATGAATGATCATATCAAAATGGGGATTTCACTGAAAAGACTTTTTATGATGTCTAGTTAGTCATAAATGAAAATTACACTGATGGAATTTCCAATATGGTCAGATGGCTGGTGATGTTGTTATTGTGCTAATCTGATATCCAACATGCCCAGCATGGCAGTCATCTTACAAATTTATGTTGTTGCTATCTCTTTAAAATGTGAAGTCATATTGACAAAAGGTTTCTACCAGTCGACTTCTTATGATGGCATGTTATCTTAAGTGAAAATGGTGCCAATCTGACATCCAGCATATATCCACCACAGCCACTGATTGAAAATCTTGTTATTTGCTGAAGAATATCAAAGATGGTTTCAATGTTTAGCAGTTAAAAGGAAGAAATGGTTTTATCTTGAACTCCTGGAAATTCTTTTCAACCACTAGTTTGTCTGCAGTGTCAAGGGATTCTTTTTGCGAAATTGTACATGCCTCTGAATAATCGAACTTCTTACCATTCTGAAGAGAAACCAAATTTGAATCTCATTGTGCTCAAAATTTTAAATAAGCTTGTATCATCACAGTCTTAGACTGGCTCTGTAATAACTGTATCATCACAGTCTTAGACTGGCTATGTAATAATTGTATCATCACAGTCTTAGACTGGCTATGTAATAATTGTATCATCACAGTCTTAGACTGGTTCTGTAATAAGTTTATCCTCACAGTCTTAGACTGGCTCTGTAATATTTGCAACCTTGGCATATTAATAAAATTTGTCTAAGTTTATTGTCTCATTAGAAATGATTTCTCCTCCAATTTTGATAAAACTAGGTAAATAGGATTATAGCATCACAGTTTTGGATGAATTTGATTATGAGACTGTTACATATCAATCATGTCTTTTTGTCTTCATCTTTTGAAATAATTTGTATCAAACTCATGCAGTACTTAACACTGACAGGATATAAAGGTTGGGAGATATTTTACATATGGTTGTATTCTTACAATACAAAGACTTACATAAATGGTACTAACAGCTTCCTCGCTTGGCACTCAGCATTAAGAGGTTAGTGTTAGGATTGGTTGGCCTGGTGTCAGGATAATATGACTGGGTGTGACATCATGCTACATGTCTGCGACATGATGCTCCAGTGCTAGGCATCACTATAAACTGCCATACTACAGATATCATAGCGATATGACTGAAAAGTTGTTCAAGCTACGTTAAAAATCCAAATCACACACACTTACAATACAACATTAGTCTTCTTAACTGAAATGGTTAAATTTAAATTATGTAAAATCAGATGAGTTATATTGGATGCACATAGGCTTCTGTTTTATTTAATTTCAACCAAAAATTTAAATCAAGCTAAAAAGGTCTATTTGAGTTCCATTATAGTCAGATTTTGACATTATATAACTAAGTTATGGCCCTTATTGACTTGTTATCAACATATCCATGGCTTGTTAACACTATAACATGTACATCTTCTTTATGTCAATTAACTTTGCTTTTTAATCTTCATCTTAACACATGAATTTCATAACAAGCATATGCTGGTAACATTTTACAGAGTTATGGGCCTTTAATGACTTAGAAAATGTCTCCCTCCACTTGTGCATGCTATAGCATTCACATATTTTGTTTGAAATTTATTTTGTTGGTTTACATTTTTTGATGAAATTAAACTTTGTTTTATAGTAATCACCATTGATCTTCTCAAAACAGGCATCTTAATATATTTCAAAACCTCAATCATTTTTTTTGTTTTATCTCATCCATGAATCCAAACTGTGACAGCATCATGGATGTATTCAAGGATGAGCAGATCTTGCCAATATTTCACAGAGTTGTGACTTGATAATAAATTTATATAGGTATTCCTCTGGTTCGGGAACACTGTCATTTCTATATTTTGTTTGTTCTCACCCAAGCTTGCTATAAAGCATCTATTTTTCAAGATACCTCATGATATCGATACAAATTTTGACCATATTTTGCAGAGTTACTGCCTATACATGTAATTGACTAGCAAAACCCATTTCAATAACATGGGTCAAGCACAAGCATTCCTATTTTTTGTTCAAATTTACCTGAGATTTGCCCTACTGCAAGATGATTTGTGATTTTGACATTGATTTTGACCACGCCGTGCTGATAATTATTGACTTACAAAATGCATTCCACTGACCAGGGTCAACACTAACATTTATATTGTTTGATTTCAACCAGATTTGCTTTGAGGCTATATATCTGTATTGGTCAAGATCATATTTTTGCTGTGGAATTTCATAATAACAATAATGACTTTTCTGTATTTACAGTCATTGTTATAGATTGACTTAATAACAACATTGTACACACATTTCACATTCAAGCCTTTTGGTGGTGATGATGGTGGTGGAAAGTGTAATTGGTAAAAAAAAATTGCTTCTTCCAGAAGTTATTCATTGTGTAATGTGTCAAAGATTGGATTATCCTTAGTAAGCTGAAGTGAAAACAAACCAAAAATAATTGAGGTGGTTGCACATGTTTGGTCGCTATGGGTTTAATAGTATAATAGTAATATGATTCTCTCAGATGGATATTTCTGATTTTTTTAAAAATATTGTTCAATGATATTTCCTTTGAAATAAAATAGAATTAAAACATAAAAATGCTTGAAACTAGAATGTGAAGAAAAAGTATATAATTGGATTATAATTTCATGACTCAAACATGACCTGACAAGTCATTTTATTGTTAAAAATAATGAACTTAGTGAAGTACATGCAGAATGCCTCAATCTGTTGGAATAATACCATATTGTATCCAAAAGAACATCATAGTGTGAAAACCACAATTACTTAAGTCCTTTTTGCAATATGTTGTACAGTTACTTCCTTAGCTTACAAACAAACTTAAAGAAGTATGTATGATTTTTTAAAACAGAATTGTTATTTTTCACCAATTTTAATATAATAGCAAATTTGGCCAATTTTATGATGCTGTAAAACTTGGTCATCCATCTTTCTGTGACAGCTGTCAATCTATTCAGCATTCCATCTACTCATTACAGTAGAACCTGTCTTGAGAGTCCACCCCCTCTGCCAAAAAATAATGGTCTTTCAAAACAGGTGGTCTCTCATAACAAATCACAACATTATATAATCAATAAATGAGTGTATGTCAATCCTGGTCTCTCAAAACACATGGTCTCTCATAACAACAGGCTCTCAAGACAAGTTTTGCTGTAACAATTTGGTTTCTGTGATATAATTTTACTGGGAATTGTTGGATTTTATCAGATTTTGATGATGGTGGTTTACAGAAATATGAGATCTTGAAAAAGTTCTATATCCAGCATGTTATGTCATCATTTAGAAGAGCTATGGCACTGGATGCCAATTATCATAACTTTGTTTTTGTAGTTTAATATTACACATGGCTATTGTATATGAAATTATTAGTAATGCAGATTGTATTGAGGAGACCTTGACTGAGTTTGATTTCCAGTGTTCCACTGTATCATTTGCAGGAATTATGCCCCCTGATTGCCCATCTTCCCCACACTGGTTTCTACAGAGTAACTTTGCAATTTAGGTAAGCAACTTTTGTATTGATGAGACCTTGACAGACTTTTAGATTTTCAGCATTTCAAGATTTCATATTAAAAGGGTTGTGCAGCATAACATTGCCAAAGTTTGTTGGATTTCAGCTTCATGTGGTGTTTACCTTATGTTAATGGAACCTTGAACAAATTCAATGGCTAGTGTTCTTCAAACTCCTTTCGAATAGTTTAAGGAACTTAAGTTTTGGAATTAAGCTCAGGAGGAGAATGGGCACATCATCTGCCAGATTTTGGTTCTCTATCCTCCTTGCTTTTATTTCTGTAGTATTACTTTTCAAAGGATGGTCTGCTTTTAACCTAATTTGTTGTTAGCTATATATTGATGAAACATTGAATGCATTTGATTCCACATCAAAATCACCTAGGGGGAGTTATAACCCTGATACTCAATCTCCCTATCTTCGGTTTCTGTAGCATAACTTTAAAAAGAAATTTTCATTGAAACCAAAATTTAGCATGCACTTGAATATTGTTAAGACTTTGAATTAGTTTGATTACTACATTTGACTTTGTTATTTTATTGCAGTCTCGATTTTTCTGTCATCTTAACTTTTTTTTCATAGCATTGATTTTGACCAAATTTGGCTTACAGCATATAAAGAGACCCTGAATGAATTTACTTTCCAGCATTCCACATTACAATATTGTACCTTATGCATATAGTCATAGATTTCCTGTGGATATTGCTTTCCAGAGTGGTCCGGATCTTGACCACCAGGTGGCCCCTGGGTACACCTTTTTATGAAAGACTTGAAAATTCCACCTATTGTTTAAAAAAAATCAAACAAAAAAGTGAGAATAAATGCTGGTAGATAATTAGTGAATACACAAGTTAAATGAGAGAACTTAGATCTCAAGAGGTAAATTTCATGTTACAGCTCCTTTCAGGTGAAGTAGATTTTCTGGTTTAATAGATTACTTGAGCACTTGATGAAATGATTATTACAATAATGCTAGTGTCCAAAGAATAGATCATAGTGTTGTGCAGATGACAAAGTAAACATAGCAGAGCTGTTGAAGTAAATTCAGTTATCTTATTTTTTAAAACCATTATGTCCTATTTAGTATTTTATTGGTCCATTTGGAATTTTTTGCCTTCCAGATTTGGAGGAGAGGGAGAGAGTGTTCATTGCTTTTGGGATCCTGGGTGTAATACTGATATTGATCCTTTAGAAGAGTTATTCCCCTTCATGACCCATCATCATTATTTTCTTTTTACAGCTCTTCCTCATTATAACCTGTTTCATTATAACACGATCCTGGATATAACACAGTACTGCTATGGACCCCATGTCCAAAATCATACCATGTGAGGGTTGAAAGAGAACAAAGGCAAAATTAATCCTGTATCTTCATTTCCTTTTAAAAACACCATTATTTAAGAAATTTTGATAGTGTTTGAGTTGTCAGTTCCATATATTATGATATTTTCAATATATTTAGATTTTATATATTTTGCAGTGTGTCACACAGTTCAGTACATAACATGCTCAGTGGTGATGGACCCTGACTACAGTGTTATAACAAAGATCTGTTTTGACTGCAAATAAATTGGGAATTTTGATTTAGAGGAGTTATAGCTTCTGAATATATATTATCCTATCTTTATTTCTCAACAGAAGTTTCTCTGTTAGTTTCCAAGCTATCAAATTGTACAGATCAGGGCTCTTAAGGTCTAGTTCTTAATTGGCTTGGAAGGTAGAATTTTCTTGCCAATACAACAGATGCATTGAAGAAGTAAATATAAAGGAGGATCATAAAAAGATCAAGAAGCCCCATATGATATGAATATTATAATGAGATACTGAAATGTGTATGTGTGAAAAATGTGGTTTTACAGAGATTGAAATATATCTGAATGAAAAATGTGTCAAAGAGTTTGAAATGTAGGTGTGTGAAAAATGTGTCAAAGAGTTTGAAATGTATGTGTGAAAAATGTGGTGCCAAAGAGTTTAAAGCATGAAAAAAGTGGTGCTAAAGAATCTGAAATGTAAGTGTGTGAAATATGTGTCAAAGAGTATGAAATATGTGTGAAAAATGTGTGAAAGAGTTTGAAATGTCAGTGTGTGAAAAATGTGTCAAAGATTTTGAAATGTAAGTGTGTGAAAAATGTGTCAAAGAGTATGAAATGTGTCTGAAAAATGTGTGAAAGAGTTTGAAATGTCAGTGTGTGAAAATTGTGTCAAAGAGTTTGGAATGTAAGTGTGTGAAAAATGTGTCAAAGAGTTTGAAATGTATGTGTGAAAATGTGTCAAAGAGTTTGGAATGTAAGTGTATGAAAAATGTGTCAAAGAGTTTGAAATGTATGTGTGAAAAATGTGTCAAAGAGTTTGAAATGTAAGTGTGTGAAAAATGTGGTGTTAAAGAATTTAAAGCATGAAAAAAGTGGTGCTAAAGAATTTGAAATGTAAGTGTGTGAAAAATGTGTCAAAGAGTTTGAAATGTAGGTGTGAAAAATGTGGTGCTAAAGAGTTTGAAATGTAAGTGTGTGAAAAATGTGGTGCTAAAGAATTTGAAATGTATGTGTGTGAAAAATGTGGTATCAAAGAGTTTTAAGTGTGTGAAAAAATGTGGTGCTAAAGAGATTGAAATGTATGTAGGAAAAATATGATTTAAACATATTGAAATGCATGTGTGTGAAAATTATCATGTTAAAAGTGGTTTTGCTACTGTTGCAATATCACTTCTTAAACTGCATTTGTTTCCTGTTTAGGAAATATATTGGCACATACATATGTTATGTTTCCTTATTTATACCTAATTCATTTTTCTTCTTTTTATGTCCATCAGGATGAACATCTTAAGATTATGTCAACACTAGATTTATATTGGCCACAAGAAGGTGCCATTAAAATGCTAAAACAAACTCCAAACAACAATCAGGTTTAAAACATGAATTGTACAGTTTTTGATATTCAGTATTGATGATGTTACCCTCTATGGTAAATTTTAGGGCAAAAGTCCAGGTTAAATTAAAAAATGAAATAAGGGTTTTAACTCTTAATACACAGATTGATGAATGTTGTTGCAAACTGAAATTAATTAATGAAGTTATGCTAGGTTGTCAGATTCAACCTCTCTACTCTTATACAAGTATGGATACATTTTTACTGTAGGTGGATATTGTAACTGCATTGTGGCATGTACCATACTGATTCATGTTTGCTTCCTAATACCCATGGATACATTTTATACTAATATTGTAATTGTATTGAGGCATGTATCATATTGAATCATGCTTGCTTCCTAATACCCATGGATACATTTTGTACCATATACAAATATTGTAATTTTGTTGTGGCATGTACCATATTGATCCATGCTTGCTTCCCAATACCCATGGATACATTTTTTACTTTATACATATATTGTGATTGTTTTGTGGCATGCATACCTTATTGATTTATGCTTGGTGTCTAATACCCATCTCTAACTACAGATAACTTGTAATGTCTGTAATTTTTCATACAACTTTTATAATTATCATTTGTTACCTTAGGAATAATTATAGGTAATGATAATTCGCAGTTGTTTCTTTATTTGTAAAATTATTTGCAAAATTCTAATAGATTACAATCTCCTTGTAATAAAAAAATGAAAGAAATATTATTTGTATGAGTTTTGGTATAGACAAATTATTATCATATGAAACAATCCAGACCATATGGTAATTTCAGTATGTATCCTGATGTTTGATTTTGTAAGACAATAGATGTAAAGATCACAAACATACGAACATTTCCCATGCTGTATTTTTCAGGCTTTTCCTACTGTCCTTGGTGGAAATACACTGCTTTCCTCCAACAATCATGGGAGTGCTTTGTCATCCTCAGACATACCCATAGGTAATTAATTTATGGGGAAATTTTTTCCCCCAAGACAAATAATTTTACTGATATATAAAATGTAATTGAAGGTCATGCACATTAATTAAACATATACTATTGTCTGTGTTTGATGAATGCAACCCAATACCCTGATGGTTCCACTCTTTGCCATTCTGTATGTTTTTGATGAACGCAACCCCATACCTTCATGGTTCCATGGTTTGCCATTCTGTATGTTTTTGATGAACGCAACCCCGTACCTTCATGGTTCCATAGTTTGCCATTCTGTATGTGTTTGACGTAAAACTCCATACCTTGATGGTTTCACATTTTGCCATTCTGTGTGTTCTTGATGAATGCAACCCCATACTCTGATGGTTCCACATTATGCAATTCTGTATGATTTTGATGTAAAACTCCATACCTTGATAGTTCCACATTTTGCCATTCTGTATGTTCTTGATGTAAAACTCCATACCTTGATAGTTCCACATTTTGCCATTCTGTATGTTTTTGATGTAAAACTCCATACCCTGATGGTTCCACATTTTGCCATTCTGTATGTTCTTGATGTAAAACTCCATACCTTGATGGTTTCACATTTTGCCATTCTGTATGTTCTTGATGAATGCAACCCCATACCTTGATGGTTTCACATTTTGCCATTTTGTATGTTTTTGATGAATGCAGTCTCATAATATGATGGTTCCACAGTGTGCCATTGTGTATGTGTTTGAGGAATCAAACCCCATGCCCTGATGGTTCTGCACTTTGCCATTGCATATTCTTATATCACGTATTTAGGCTTGAATGAACAGTAACACAAGAAAGAGTGAAAAAAACAAGCTTTGAAAAGAATACAATAATTTATTTCCCTGGAAAAATTCTGTAAAAATAAAAAAATATGAACTTACAGTATTATAGAATCAAATCCAGAATAATCCAAGAATAATCCAAGAACAAAAGTTTTGAAGTCCTAATAACAAAATGTTCTATGGATTTCAAGTTCGAGTCCCAACGAAGAATCCAAAATGGAAGATGATGGCATATGCTGTAATATGTAGTATTGAAGTCTACAGTTCCTTGTAGAAAAAAAATTATCACTCCAGTTTCAGAAATTTGAATTAATTTTTATAAAACTGTCCTTGTTCAACAATTTCAAATGAGCACAAATATTTTCTGGAAAAATAACAGAATTAATACTTTTGAATCAAAATAATTTGAAATAGCTCCAATCCAAGTAATTTGAAATAATGCTGAAACAGCACAACATACAACTTCCAGTGTAACAGCCCAACTTCTACTGAGAATCTCTCTCCAAAACAAAGGTTATATTGTACTCTCAAATGCAAAAAGGGGTTACGTGATAATGTTCTAGAAGAACATAGAAATTAGGTACTTTTTAAAGATCATGTCCACCCAGTGTGGCCCTGATGAAAACCAATCATTTTACTCTAAGAAAAAAAATAAAATTGTTTACATCTTAAACATGTAGTCCCATCATGACCTCGATAACAACCAATCATTTTAAAATAAAAATAGAACTTGTTTATGCAGTTGCTACTAATTTTGAAACAAGGTCAGGATTTAGATCAACACCTGGTGTTTATAAAATGAACAGTCAAGATCAAACTATTTTCTGGAAAAAATATCATCTCTAGTTAATAAATTTACATTACAATAGCATATAATAAAAAAAAAGAAAAAAAACTGACAAACAAACAGTTAAATTAAATAAATATATATTAAATCAGATATAATTAAATCAAATATACATAACAGTATGTTTTGATGAATGCCACCCCATACCTTGATGGTTCCACATTGTGCCATTGTGTTATGTCACCTATCCTGTAATGTCAAGACATGTCACTTTATTAAAAAATATGCTGCATGATTGTGCATAGTCTGTGTCATACAGGACAATTGGTGGGGGAGGGAGGCAGTGTGTCATACACGACATTGGGTGAGGGAAAGGCAGCAGTGAAAAAATAGGTCTTAAGTGACACATTTACCAAATTAAATTCATACACAGTAAATGAGCAATAGTGAAAAGACTGTGACAAATTTGTCTATATTTAATCTTCTGCAGAGAACAAGACATGTATAAGAAAATTGCTAACTGTATAGCAGGGCTAGTTAAAATTGTGATTTCACTCAATCCATAGCAGTGAATCCATAATAATTCCATCAAAAAGTGCACAAGAAGTACAGGTTTTAATCATGTCAGCATGGACCACATGGGACTATACAAGTCCTTGTGTCCATTTGTCCATTGAGCCATCCTCCCAAATGACACATAATCTCATTAATGCAATCAGTCAAGAACTATTTGATGGATAGCCATGGATCTTGGTAAATAATATTGTCATCACTGCTGACTGCTTTGGTGGCCTAAGTAGTTAGAGCATCTGCCTTGGATGTGGGAGGTTGCAGGTTTGAACCATGGCCAAGTCATACCAAAGACTTATAAAAATGGTAATTGCAGCTGCCTCACCTGGTGTTCAGCTTTAATGTAAGCATAATTAGTTTATAAATTGTGAGTGGGGGACCATAGAGTACTAGCATTAGTGGTATATAAACTGAGAGTGGGGACCATAGATTACTAGCATTAGTAGTTTATACATTGAGAGTGGGGGACAATAGAGTACTAGCATCAGTATTAAACAAATTCAGAGTGGGGGACCATAGAGTGCAAGCAAAAGTAGTATATAAATTGAGAGTGGGGACCATCAACTACTAGCATTATTGGTATATAAATTGAGAGTGGGGGACACCAGGGATAGTCCTGGCTTTTAAAAAGCTGTCGCCAAAAAAATCGCCAACCTCAATATATTGTTGCCAATTATCAAAAAGTGTCGCCAAAAAAAGTAGTGTACATTTTTCCAAGTGTTAATTTAGTCTATTAATGTAATAGGCAATGAAAATTACAAAAGATGGATTAGTTAATACTTTAATTACAGCAAGCATTAACAAAATGTTACAAAGTGTTACATGAAGATCCGTCTCGATTTTAGGGCTGCCCACTTGTTGAATGCAGTTTCAAAGTCTAATTTTTCACATCTGTACATGCTGATTCTCATTAAATTCTCGAGAGATGAGATGCAGAGCTTATTTCTGATGTCAGTTTTTATGAGGTTCATCTTACTGAATCCACGTTCACAGTCCTCAGTGCTGACAGGTGACACCAGTAGTCTCTCAGCAGCCCGCTCCCCCCTCCCCCCTTTTATGGCTAGCTTCACAAAGCTTGTAGCGAATTGCTTCCTAAATCCCAAGAATGATCACTGAATGCTGTATAAATTTTCTCGACAAGAAAAATAGGATCTCCATTCCCACGAATGAAACTTACACGAGTCAACACTTGGCAATATTGGACCGTATATATAAGCATAAATTCACACCCAATTTAGGGATTCTTTCACTCCTGTATTTTGAGAAATAAATAATTATTATTAATTATGCAAAACTGTTTTTTTTTTTGTTATTTCTTGTTGCGGAGTTTAAGTCTCTGCAGCCGTAACACGGGACTGATGGCAAAAGGAAAAGATCAACGAGTAAAATGCTGCACTGGCGACAGATGTAATTGTGATTGAGATTTTTTCCATTTGCTTTGTATTTATACACAGTAGTCGGTACTTCAAAGGTTATCAGTTTTCTATGAAGGTTCAGCAAAACTATTGTATTGGTATATGTATAAAAAAAACCAGAAGGATTAGCCATACAATTAATTGTATCTGTTCTATTCACGTCTTCAGAAGTCGGTCAGTTGTAGGTATAGTGCGGTAGCATGATTGACTGTATCGCAGCATACAGTACTCAGCCCAGATGTCAGCATAAGCAGATTATGATGTAACAATGCACTGTAAAGATGGGGTTGTCAATAAGAACAAAGGATTGTTTGTGTAACAGATTGATTCCAATGCATTGCTTAGTCAAGTTTGTGACTTCGTTCTGCCTTTAATTTATCCAGTCCAAATCCATGATTGTATGTACAAATTAAATAACCAAAAAGTATGTCGCCAAAAAAATCTCCAGATGGGATATTTTTTTCACCAATAAGGAAAAAAAATCGCAATTTGCGACATTGGCGAAGCCCAGGACGATCCCTGGTACTAGCATTAGTAGTATATAAATTGAGAGTGGGGGACTATAGAGTACTAGCATTAGTGGTTTATAAATTGAGAGTGGGGTACCATAGAATACTAGCATTAATAGTATATAAATTTAGAGTGTGGAACCAGAGAGTACTATCATTAGTTGTATATAAATTGTGGGTGGGGGGCCATAGAGTACCAGCATTAGTGGTTTATAAATTGAGAGTGGTGGGACCATAGAGTACTAACATAAGTAGTATACAAAATGAGAGTGTGGGCCATACAGTACTAACATAAGTAGTATACAAAATGAGAGTGGGGGGTCATGAGCACTAACATAAGTAGCATACAAAATGAGAGTGGGGGACCATCAGGTAAGCAAGAGTCTTTACATAATCTGGGGACTGTGGAGATATGCCCTTATTCAATGGCTTTTGTTCTCATATATATTAATACCTTAATTTTATTTTGAATCATTATTATTTTTTACAGCACTCAGCTGCTATTTTGTTGCGTCTTTAGGATGTAGAAACTATGCAATGATAAATGTATCCACTTTGACAGGATGTAGAAACTATGCAATGATAATGTATCCACTTTGACAGGATGTAGAAACTATGCCATGATAATGTATCCACTTTGACAGGATGTAGAAACTATGCAATGATAATGTATCCACTTTGACAGGATGTAGAAACTATGCACTGATAATATATCCACTTTGACAGCAGTACCATGAGATGTGTTGTTATGGAAAGCATTTACAGATGGTTGTATGGACATAGTTATGAGACCAGATTCTACTTAATATAAAACATTGAATGATATTATTGGTTTATTTCTGCAGTTGATCGGACATGCAGGTACAATCTGCCTCAGTCAGTTGTCCTGGAGATAGTTCAGGGTGACATCACCATGGAGACGACAGATATAATTGTCAACAGTGTCCTGTCTAATCTGAATCTCACTCAAGGTCACTTTATTATCTTCTACTTAGAAAAATTGTGTCTATCTTATAATGGCTTCCAATTAATGTTGGAGTATGAATTTGTATTAAAAATGGTCAGAACATAAACTGATTTAGGGTGTGTATCATTGCGGTATTTGACTTAATGAGAAACATAACTTTTTAAAGACTTGAGCAGTCCACAGTTCATAAATCACTTTGCATTTTGTTACACTAGACTGATAAAAAAAAAAGTTGTTTCAGCATAAGGACAATTATGTAAAAAATAAAGTAAATTGTCCGGGACAAAGCTTCTTAAAACATTTTGGTAGAAAATTTTCACAAATCCATCACAATGTCTGTGGCTGAAGATTAGCACATATGTTTAGGGTATGCAGCATAGAGAAACTTTATGATATAATTGTTTTTATGACATGTTTTTGTTAAAATTTGAATTTCAACATTTATTTGAAACATTAAATAAGAAAAATAAAGATTATTATTTTACTTATTTAAAAATTGCATGCATCAGCAGGTTTTACAATGTTGGATTATGTCATATCTTTAGTAATTCTTATAATTTAAATAGTATTACATGTATTGCTTTTGTAGGAATTTTCTAATGTATGTTTAATAATATTAAAATACATAAACAGTTTTCAAAATATATAATACTTGATATCATGTTCTAATTGTAGTTTAGAGCTAAATTGTATTTAAATTATTTGCTTCATAGGTCAGGTATCAAAAGCCATTCTTACAGCTGGAGGAATTTCCATCCAAGAAGAATGTCAAAGTAAAAGTAAGACAATAAATTTCAAATAGATTTAACTCAGTCTTATTTCAGTATTTATAAAGATTCCCTTATCAGGAAAAACAATTTATGAATGAAATCATAAGTGATATACATGTATGTTTTTGTTTAAATAAAGAACTTTATGAGGATTGTATTAGTCATGTAAAGTATTTAGAATTTGAATAAGGTCCTCAACACATTATGAAACAGACCTTATGCTGAAATGTTTAATTTTTCACATTAAGATTGTATTATGTCCTCCTCCTCCTCCATCCTGCATTTTCTACTTCCTCCATCTTCTTCTCTTCTTTGTCTTTTTTTCCATAATACAACCCTTTATTAAATTGGAAATAGTTGCCTGTTACATATAGACTGTGCATGGGACACTAGTTATATTAACAGTGTTTACAAGATGCTATTTACAAATAAGAATTATTATAACATTTGGGATTACAGAAGAGTGTTCATTACAGATGGACAAGTCAACTCTTCTTAGAAAGAATACAAGATTAGGCAGCTGTAGATTCCAGCTAATGAATGGGAGAAGCAAGAATAATTTAACAAAGAATAATTTAACAAAGTATTTTTATAATAGGTATATGTCTGTATATGATGTCTAGATTGGACTTAACAAAATAAGGAAATAGACTATACACTCTCACCAGGGCTTGTATCAAATTGTAATTATTGAGGGCATTTTGTTTTCCTCTCATGTCATGAAACATGCATGTATTCATCAATATAGATGTGACCTTACTGCTCCAAATCTAGGACACAGTTGCTTTTCGACATGTTCCAATGAAAAGTTTTCAAATCACTGCCATCTGATATCTGTCTGCATTGATTTGAGTCTCAGGCTTGGCCAATGTGCATACATGAGGAAGCTTGCTAATAGCTTTCCATGGGTCGGTGTTTATTTTTCCAAGGATTTTCTGCGTATAATTCTTCCATGACTTATACTGGCTGCCATGTAAAGCCTATCATGTGCTGAAAAATACTGTTAAACCCCAAACAACAACCAAGTTTAGAACTGTTTATATATTGCAAACTTTATCAAGAAGAGTTTGTAGGGGATGTAACTGATGGGACTTTTAATATTGGTCAAGGACACAACTTGACCCAGAAGAAAAGCATGACCAAAAATGTTTTTTAAAATAATTTTTATAATAAAACTGAGTCTATGCCTGATAGTAAAATACAATAAAATAAGATAAAAATAATACTAACATAAATATATGGATGATAGATTCTTTTCCTACATTATTACTGGATGTATTTCATCATGTGGTACAAAAAATATATTTTAATTAGTGGCATTTCAATGAATTATATAATTTTTTTGTAGCACAAGATGCAAAATATCAGGAATTTATGCAGGAAAGTAGCATTTTCTTTTTATTATGCAGGAAACTCTACTCTGAATGAAAGCTTAGAGAATTAAACTCACTCTTCAGCATGCAAACACCCACTCTCCCACTTTTCATAAGTTTATCACAGTTTCAATTGTATTGATTGGATACAATAAAAATATCAGCAGTTTTGAAATAACAGTAGATTTGGCATGACCAAACCTGTTGCAATAAACTAGATTTTTGACTACTTATAAACTATTTTACCTGATGTGACAACAAAAGCAAGTCAGATTGATACAATGTAGCACACCGTGTTTTTAACATTACTGTCAAAGGGGATATAGAGCTTGACATTGTAAAAATGCACATAATGATAAGTCAAGTATTTTCAGCAGAAAAAAAAATTCCATGCCAAAAATTTTAATGCAGTTTGCATGTATTGGTCAACCTCATAAAGTGATAATTTTTCTTGCCTCAAGTATAAATTCTGTAGACACTTTGTATTTTCATATGTGAAAATATAAAAATATATTTTTTACATTTGAAAATATATGAATTAAAAAATGTTCTGTATTTAATGTATAATAAAAGTAATATAAATATAAAGGTGAAGTGTTATTAATATAATCTTAACTATAAATATTTAATATGTATTTTAACTTGTTTATTGTGAATTTCTTTTAATAGAGTATAGGTCATAACATTTTTCCACCATTGACTATTTTGTTATTTATATTTATACATAATTTATACGTAATTCTCAGGAAATGACTATTAGATGTAAATTTCTTAAATCCATTATGAATCAGCAATTGCACATATGGCATGTAATGAGCCCCCCACCCTTCATGACCTAAACATGCTACCAAAAAAAACCCAGTTTGAGTTACAAGTTTCAAGAAAGGCATGATAAATTAATATTTATGTCCAAAATTCCAAATATTTTTGGCTCCACTTTCATGAAACCAGATTATGGTAATACTGATTCTGATTAGTAATACACTCCTGCACCAACAGTGGATGACTTAGATATTGTTGCCAAAATCGTTGCATCAGGAATTTTTTTTGAACAATGTACATACGGTATTTAACAATCTGAATAGGCAGGCATTTTTTTCTTCCATTTTTTTTATAGCATTTTTACAGAGAGTACCATATAATTACACGTATATTATTCCATTCTTTGACATCACATTGTGATGTCAACAGTATTTATTTTTATTTTGTAAAAAAATTTATTTCATCACAGGATACTGATTTTGTCTCTTGATGACTATTAACCACAGTCTAAACAGTGAGTTTGTTTAATGGAGCTAATGTTTTGATTACATATAATTATAAGAGAAAGTACGTTTTCTTCCTTTTTGATGAACTTATCAGACAGGGAATCTTATATTTATGTCTTGGAGTAAACAGTTTTTCATTTTACAATAAAATATAAATTACTGGTATTTCTTTCCATTTTTTGTAGTTCCAGACTTGAAGAAGGATGGATTTGTGGTCACAAATGCAGGAAAATTGCCATGCAAAATGATAATTCACATATTAGCACAAGATAAAAGAAAGGAATGGGAAGATGTGATCAAACGAGTTCTCCTCCATGCTGACAAGTTAAAATTCCAATCCATCTCTTTTCCTGGTGTTGGAACAGGTTTGACAAACAGTCGCAAATTAAATATACATCCAGATTTTGTTTCCTAGTAATGATAAAGCAGCTGTACAGATTTGCTCAATTTTTGTTCCCAAGAAGTTCATGGGTATAGCAACAAAACTGATACACAATCAGTTTAATAATGTTTTTCTCACCATTTATTCCCAAGTAATGCTGATTATTTACTTTATTTATATGAAAGAAAACTGCAATGCAACCTCTTTATAAAGGACATTAAAGGAACAACAAGAATATAGTCTTTGTGGAATTTAAGGTGTTCATATAGAGGTTGATTATAGCAGTGAAATTCAGCGGAGAAACGTATAAATCTCACGAAGGTACGTGATAAATCATGCCCCACTGTGTTAGTTATCATATGATGATAATATGGTTATTTTATGAACCAACAAAATACATAATTTACATTAAGGTAGAAGTGTAAAATTTATCAAAACTTACAAGACAAAAATGTACAGTCATGCTGTTTGGAGGCCATATTTGCTGTATACATTAACATAAATGGACCTTAGAGTTAATGGTCTACTTTGGTCAGTGGTCATAACTGTGTCGATGAACATCAGAAAAGCATATCATTAGTTTTTGGCTCGTATATTTGAAGACACATCCTCCATTTTGTTTTAACCACATTTGTGTGCTTTGTTCCATGGCAGCTCGTGTCCTTTCTTTGATCACAGTTAAACATTATATATTGTTATTTGGAGTGAAATTGTTCATTGAAGCAATTAAGTGGGAAATAAAAAAATCTAAGTGTAATCAAGCATGATATGAATGACCATTCTCACTGACTGAACAACAGAAATTTTACATATTTAGTATACAAGTATATTTAAATAGCTAGAAGAATGTGTGTAAAATATATACACTGAAAAATACACCTAATAAACTTTCTGCTTACTTAAAACAATGAGGTCTTTTTGATGATTCCCCATAATACTTCAGATAAAAAGCTGTGATCATGTTAAATTCAATACAACATTGCATAGAAATGAGAAAGAATGAGTCATGAGTTTACCATTAAAAAAGTGTATTTTTAGAGTATAACCATAATGTTGTTGCTTGCTTTGCTGGCCAGCTAAAATGCAACATTTTTTCAGTTCTATCAGTCATGTTTGGTTTTAATTTGTAATAAGAATTAATATTGGCTAATCATGCTTTTGGTCGATATTTCAGGATGAAATATGAGTACAGTCTAATGATTTTTTTCATGGATGATATATCTCATAGTACCACACAAAATCAGTTTTCATCTCCTGTAAAGTTGCACTTTTCTTTCTATTATATTTTTTAAAAGAGTGATTGCTAATAGATATAGAAATTCCCAAATCGTAATAGCTCTACAAATGGCCTAATGAATTATTTAATTACTCAGAGTGTTTCAATCCCTACTCTTAGATTATATCTTTATTGGCAATATATGAAATAAAAACAAATGAAGCGTGTGTGTGTGCTTTGGACTTTTAACATAGCTTTAAAATAATTCCAGTCATATTGCTATGATGTCTGCAGTGTGGCTGTTTATAGTGATGTCATCTAGCACTAGGGCATCATGCCACAGACATGTAGCATCATGACCCACCGAGTCACATTATCCTCATATCAGGCCAACTAGTCCTAATGCTAACCTCTTAATGCTGAGTGCCAAGAAGGCAGCTGCTGGTACCATTTTTTTAAAATCTTTGGTATGACTTGACCATGGTTCAAATCAGCCCTCCTGCATCTGAAGCAGATGCTTAGCCAAAAAAAAGATGACTGCACTTTTTGGACAAAACTCAATGGTGCATAGAAGTGCTAGAGCCCTTCCTCTACTTTGCATTTCTTACTACATTCTTGTATAGACAAGAAAATAAGCAACAGTATGACTACTCATGCCAAAGGAAAGTACCTCTGTCTTGAGATCACACTAATATCCTACAGAAAAACAACCTCTTCTGTTTTCTTGCCAATACTAAATATCCTGCTTAATAAAACAGTAGACTGAGTTCCTACTGTTTTCCTGCCAATGCTATGCTAACATCCTGCTTAATAAAACTGTAGACTGAGTTCCTACTGTTTTCCTGCAAATGCTAAACATCCTGCTTAGTAAAACAGTAGACTGAGTTCCTACTGTTTTCCTGCCAATGCTATGCTAAGATCTCACTGGACAGTTTATCTGGTGAATTTTCATCAACAATGACCTATTGCAGAAAAATGAGAATAATTTTACACTGAAAATACAAATAAAAACAAACTAATGATTTTTGTAGAAAACACATGTGAGATTTTGACTGCATCAATTAGGTTAATTCCTAATGCAGCTGGTGGCTTTTATATTGAACCAACACTGCCACCAACCCCTCCTTTTTACATTTATTTTTGACAGGAAATAGCTATTTTCAATATTTTCATGTGACAAGGCAGCTAAAAGAATCAGTATGTACCTTATGCATGAATCAAGTTCACTAGTACTATAATAAATTAGCATACTTTTCATCACCCCTCAACCATCTAGATTTTTAGATATTTACCTCTGTAGCAGACACATGTTAATAGGTAAGCCAAGTTGGGTGCTCATTTGCAGCCCAAGTTACGCATTTGATCTCCAATGCTCGTCTAACTGTGACAGGCAGTCACCAAGAAGCCAACCCATTTCCAAGCCTAACTCAAAGTAAATCTCAACCACATTACAGATTTAGCTTCTGTGTGAATTTATAAATGATAGGCTTGTGATAATTAGGCTCATGCCTTCTACCTTAAAAATTAGGGGGGGTGTCAAAATATGAAATTCTCCAGTGAGACCTAACATCCTGCTTAATAAAACAGTAGACTTAATTCCTACCGTTTTCCTGCCATTGATATGCTAACATCCTGCTTAATAAAACAGTAGACTGAGTTCCTACTGTTTTCCTGCCAATGATATGCTAACATCCTGCTTAATAAAACAGTAAACTGAGTTCCTACTGTTTTCCTGCCATTGATATGCTAACATCCTGCTTAATAAAACAGTAAACTGAGTTCCTACTGTTTTCCTGCCAATGATATGCTAACATCCTGCTTAATAAAACAGTAGACTGAGTTCCTACTGTTTTCCTGCCAATGATATGCTAACATCCTGCTTAATGAAACAGTAGACTGAGTTCCTACTGTTTTCCTGCCAATGATATGCTAACATCCTGCTTAATGAAACAGTAGACTGAGTTCCTACTGTTTTCCATCAGTGGCACATTGATAAGATCCTGCTTGATATGATAGTAGACTGAGTTCCAACTGTTTTTCTGTCAAATGTTGTGCTAACATCCTGCTTAATAAAATATTAGACTGAGTTCCTACTGTTTTCCTGCCAAATGCTATGCTAACATCCTGCTTAATAAAACAGTAGACTGAGTTCCTACTGTTTTCCATCAGCGGCATGATCAGATCCTGTTTGATATAACAGTAGACTTCAAGCAGTCTACTCGTTACTAAATTGTTAATGACAACAGATCACTCAAATCCTCCTTGCTAAAACAGTAGAATTTGAACAGTCAATTCACTTCCTAATGTTTTTTTATAATAACATGTTCAAATCCTCTTTACACAGTCAACTCACTTCAATTTCCTAACATTTTCATGCCAGTATCACACTTAAAAGCAGTTGTTTCAATTCCGTAACATTTTTATGCCAGTATCACACTTAAAACCAGTCAACTCGTTTCAGTTCCCTAACATTTTCATGCCAGTATCATACTTAAATGCAGTAGTCTCAGATTTTCCATATTAACAGCACATTTTTGAAATGTCAAAGGTCTTCTCAGCTACAACACTATCCTGGGAGAGGTATCCCCAGGCAAAAGCTTGTCTCCATTTGTTGTTCTTAATACTACATACAGGAGGCCTATTCTAAGTCCTTGAGTCCAGAAGGAGTAGGATGCAAGACAATTGTATGTAAAAAAAGAAACATAGAAAGCCAGACCTATTATCTCTCATTATCAAAAGCCCCACACAGCAAATCTCTCTCAGTCTATGAAAATTGATTTTTGAAGGTACATTCATTGACAGATAATCCAGTTATGACCAAAGATGCCTTCACTGCAATGATGCTGACTACAGTATCATTCAAGTGAGATTTTTAAAACAAAATAATGTTATTTATAGAAATGCCAATAAAGGCCTTCAATAGAGATGCTGTAATTTCTTGATTTCAAGAAACCATCTGTAATGCTAGGCAACATAATATCTTAGCAAAAGTTGTTTAGATTGGTAGGTAGGTTGGTGGTTTTTCAATATATCAGTACAATAATTGCTATGTGGTGCCAATTAAAAGTTCAAGTTTTGAATTTTATAATAACTTCAATTTTAAATATAATGATAAAAAAATCCCAAAAAAAATCAAGTGCATTTATTGTGATAAAATTGCACACCTTTGATTTCAGGTGGAAGAGGCCTGTCAGCAGAGATGATTGCAAAGGCCATGTACTCTGCATGCAGAAAATTTGCCAAATCTGAGCCAAACTGCCTGAAGAACATTCGACTGGTCCTATTCCAAGAGGCAGTGTTTCATGCAATCAAAGAGCATGTTTCTGATCAAGTGGAATCCAAAAGTATGGGATTTTTCTCTTATAGAGATTGTGTCAATTTTTTCATGGGCATCAATTTATGAGTTTATTTGAAAAATGGCATTCTTATTGGTACTTGAGTTAGTCATTTAGGGAGGGAGTCACCTGATTCACTTTAGCTTAATACAGTGGATGACGTAATCAAATTAGTTCATCTAGTCCCTAATTTTTATTTTGATTGCAATAAATATTATAGCCTGAAAATGTTTTTGCCATATCTGTACTTTAGCTTAATAGCAGTGTTCCATATTTACCGTATATACTGGGACACTATTTGTTGGGACACAATAAATTAATTTTTAAAGTAATTTTTTGTGTACTGTGCATCCTGAGACACATTGTTTTTTTTCTTTTAGTCATAAGATATGTGACACTATTTATATCATTCAAAAATTGCATGTCAGAAAATGTGCTCAAACTTAAATTTTATTTTTTAAAAAATATTAAATTGTATAACTGAGATAAAACTCTTTTATCCACTTCAATATCACCTCCTCAACCCAACCCTTCTCCTGCACACACTGATCCATCTTTTTGGTCCATGAATATTTCTTAGCTCATTCACAACATGAAAGCTTATTTTAGGCAACACATCTCTTGCTGCAGAAACTGCAAGGACTGAAGTTAGATTTTTTTCATCTGCACCAGTCCTGTGAATTACACTTCTGATCCCCTTCTAATTGACAGTCCGTCCAGGAATGAGATCAAAGTACACTGGAGTGTCTGTCATCAATGTTAACAGTTATGTTGTTGGGAAAATCATCTTTTCTTCTGGCCTTCACAAATTCATTGACTGTTTTCTTTTCTCTTCCAATCTTCTGTGAGATGCTGAGTCACCAATGCCCATGCACAAAGCGCAAGATAGTGTCACTATAAAAACTGTTCTGTTGTTTGTTTATTTTCAAAATTCTCATGAATACTTATAAAATCGAACAAACAGCTTCCCTATATTAGCCAAACTTGTATGTTTAAAAATAAAATCAGCTCATTTAAAAGAATCCAAAATCACCTTCTGAGGTCGGCTTGCTTTGTGATAAAAAAAAAATCCTTCTTTTTTGATATCCTGCAGGTAAGTTCCAACAATGAGTTTATTGCTCCCTACCAGGTGTGTTTATTCAACATCCAGGCTTCTATTTTTTTGCAATCTGTAATCATAACTGATACAAATGGACATTGATACTTGCAGGGCAAATAGTACAGAGCATTAACTTACTTTAATAGTACTTTTTCTAACTTGTGCAGGCAAAAAGATTGTCATTTGCATTCACAATGAATGTATTTTCTAATAATGATATTTGTTGGTGAGATATTGTCATATTGTTAACCTGGAAATAATACTCATTTTTATTTTGCACCTTACACCATGTAATGCATGAATGGCAGTGCTTTCAAGCAATTGGTTGCTATTTCTCTCTCTGTATGGCTATTTCTCTCTCTCATTTGTGATTTTGCTGGATCCAGTTTTCAATCTATTATAACATTCAAACCTTTGAGGAGAACCTAACACAATTTGTTTCTTGATATTCACATCAATGACCAATGTGTTGTTTTAGCTGACAAAAGCAACATACACTATGGTTGCATGCACTACATATATCGAATTTGTGGATATATTTTTGCCTTTAATAAATTGCTTATGAAGAACAAAAAAGTAAATACAAGTGTAATTTCTTTCATTTTAATATCAAATAAGCATTTTATTTTTATATTTTATTGTAGCATGCAGTGTTTTTTTTATACACAAATTTCATACAAATTTCACAAATTTCATTTACTAAGTCTTAGAACATGTGATCAAAGGGGGAAAAAAAAATCACCATAAATTCTGAGACAGGAATATTTTTTATTGTGTCCTAGTATATAACATAAATATGGTATGTCACTATCTCATTAGTGTAACTAGTCTTGCTGATTTCATCTCAGCTTTTTTTATAGATCCCTGTGAAGACTGGTCTATATCACTGACATCATCAACACATATTCAAAAATCTTTGTGGTCCCTTGACTTTTGTAGTAGTTTTTGCCCATCTTGACTTACAGCTGATGGAATGTATGACAGAAAATAGTGAATGCATCTAATCTTAGTTTTTATTGGATGCTTTGAAACTTGATACCTTTTATGATCATGACTATGTGTTAGTGGATGCTGTGAAACTTAGTACCTTTTAGGGTCATCATTAGATTTTAATGGACGCTGTGAAACTTAGTACCTTTTAGGGTCATCATTAGATTTTAGTGGATGCTGTGAAACTTAGTACCTTTTAGGGTCATCATTAGATTTTAGTGGACGCTGTGAAACTTAGTACCTCTTAGGGTCATCATTAGATTTTAGTGGACGCTGTGAAACTTAGTACTTTTAGGGTCATCATTAGATTTTAGTGGATGCTGTGAAACTTAGTGCCTGTTATGGTCATCATTAGATTTTAGTGGATGATGTGATATTTACTACCATTGATGGTCATCATTAGATGACATACATGCTGGCAAGTCATTGTACTCTCTCCATTATCACGAGAGTTATGCCCTTATTTTACCATTGATACCTTTGTGTCTTAGGGTACAGGTGTGTTGTTGGAGAGATGGAGGTGTATTTAAATGAGCAGATTGCTAACTGTTCCTCAACTTTAAATATAATCCACACTTTGCTGCACTAATTTTTAGTTCTTGGCTAATGATGCACCTTTTTATATTTTTGCACACCTTTATGACAGTCTTTTTAGGACATCCCTCAATATAAAGTTCCATCACTTATAATGCCAGTCACTTTATGGATCCAGTGGATGGAATTATAAAGAGGGAGCAGTGTATTACTTGCATTTAATTTGCACTAAATTGTTTGATGGTTGAGGCACACTTTTACATGATGATAGTGAAAATTACTGTATGGAATTGTTTGGTTTGGCTTTTCATGGCAATTACTGTATGGAATTGTTTGGCTTGGCTTTTCAAGGCACATCAATACTTTGATGATTAATCCATGCTAAGGCACACAGAAAATTGTGTTGCCCAAAGACACACCTACACCTACACCTGCCATCTTCCTAGACAGTATTGGGGATTTTAAAGAAAACTGTTTTTAAGTATTGGGGTTGTGGAGGGCTGGGTGGAAGTGTGTAAGACGCAAAAAATGACATCATCCATTTGAGAATACCTAAGCTGTCTTTTCATTTGAGTCTACAGAAAATGACTGAGTCATCAAATTTGAATAAAATAAAAAAAGTAGTTCTGTTTGGTTTGAAACTTTAATACACACGCTAAATATAGTTTGTAATTTAGTATTGTAGAATGTCATCCTCACACATATACACACATGTGCACACACTCAAATAGTCATTATCACAAAGTCATTAAATAAAAATTTCACCAAGTTTTTGTCTTAAAAATACATTCCTGGTGGATAATAGTCTTATTTAGGTTCACTAGTAGGAATTTAACTAACAATCTTTGATCATGACTTCAGCATAATAAGCACTTAGCTACTGTGGTGCCTGACAACAGCTGTTTGCAGTTACATTTTCCATGATATAATTCATTTATTCATATAAACAATACAGGATGTGTGTACTTGGTTTTCATGATGTGGGTAATTCATTCATATGTAAAATACACAACATGTTTGCTTGGTTTCCATGATGTGGGTAATTCATTCATATGTGAAATACAGGATGTATGCTTTTGGATTCCATGATGTTGGTAATCCATTCATATGTAAAATACAGGATGTGTGCAATTGGTTTCCATGCCGTGTGTAATTCATTCATATGTAAAATACAGGATGCATTTAATTGGTTTCCATAATGTGGGTAATTCATTCATAAGCCAAATACAGGATGTGTATAATTGGTTTCCATGATGTGGGCAATTCATTCATATGTAAAATATAGGATGCTTATAATTGGTTTCCATGATGTGGGTAATTCATTCATATGCAAAATACAGGATGTGTGTATTTGGTTTCCATGATGTGGGTAATTCATTCTTATGGAAAATACAGGATGTGTTTAATTGGTTTTCATGATGTGGGTAATTTATTCGTATGGAATATACAGGATGTGTGTAAATGTTTTTCTCAACTCAGTATCTGCCAGAGTATATGGCACTCTGCTCCATTTACCTCAGTGTCTAACAGAGTATATTGCACTCTGCTCCATTTACCTCAGTGTCTTGTCAGAGCATATTGCACTCTGTTCCACTTACCTCAGTGTATGCCAGAGTATAATGCACTCTACTCCATTTACCTCAGTGTCTTGTCAGGGTATATTGCACTCTGCTCCATTTACCTCAGTCTCTTGTCAGAGTATATTGCACTCTGCTCCATCTACCTTAGTGTCTGCTAGAGTATATTGCACTCAGCTTATTCACCCCAGTGTCTGCCAGAGTATATTGCACTCTGCTCCATTTACCTTATGGTCTTGGCAGAGTATATTGCACTCTGCTCCGTTTACCTCAGTGTCTGCTAGAGTATGTTGCACTCTGCTCCATTTACCTCAGTGTCTGTCAGAATATATTCCACAATGTTCCATTTACCTCAGCGTCTGCAAGAGTATATAGCACTCTGCTCCATTTAAGTCAGTGTCTTTTGCCAGAGCATATTGCACTCTGCTCCATTTTCCTCAGTGTCTGCCAGAGTAGATTGAACTCTCCTCCATTTGCCTCAGTGTCTGACAGAGTATACTGCACTCTGCTCCATTTACCTCATTGTCTTGGCAGACACAGTACACATTCTATACAATGACTTTTTAGGATTGATATATTCTTACAGGACTGTTTGCATTTATAGTGTAAATGATAGCAGTTAGATAAATTTGTTAATTATGTTAAAAGAGCTGTATATTTTAGCGGTAAATATTTATTTAGGTCAACTTATTCTATTTTGATATTATTTAGCAACGATGTGCCCACAGTCACTGGGCAAATATTAAGCAATATTTTAAGCATCAGCAGGTCAACGAAAAAGAGTACAGTAAACTCTTAGTTCAGATATCCTCTCTTAAATGATCTCCTTCTGCCCATATTGCCAAGTGAGCTTACTGTATGGCCTGGCATCCCAATGCATGCACATTATCTCTTTTGTGTTCATTAATCAACACTTTTATTTTAAACTTCTTCACCAACAACAAAGGATGAACTTTAACCAATATTAGCACTTAGCAGTGAGCATCATGGCATGTTCCATCATCTGTAATTTGTTCCATTACTGCAAACAGGAAGACAAAAATATGAAAGGACATATTATCAAAATAATGGTCAACTGAAATTTATCAGGTTGACAGGAAATATCCTACCATAATGTCCTATCAATTTTGTACAAACAACAGAGATCCATTCTCAAGTATGTAAGTTATTATTAAAAAAAATAAATCTATTAATTACTTGTTTTTCAAGATGCTGAACAGAACTGGACCACATTCAACTAAACCAACCGGGCATCAAAGGATTTCAACTTTATGCAAATAATGCTGATCTGCCATCAAATATGGCCACCATTATTCAGAACAGAAAAGCCTTTAAATATGGCCACCATTATTCAGAACAGAAAAGCCTTTACTTTTAGTTTTTCTCCAAACACTACTGAACAGAATTTGACATTTGGCTTCTTAAATGACGTTTCAAAAACTGCTTAAGATTATTAGAACAAACATGACAGAAAGCACTTTGATGTAAAGGGATTTCATATATATATATATATATATATATATAAAAGATGCAGATCTGTCATACATTATGGCTGCCATTGGAACAAATAAAACAAAATAAATTTTAACAAATTGTATGACTTTTAAATATTTGCATGGCAGAATTTGACCAAATGTTTTTACTGCTCAGGAATTCAAACCTTTCAGTTGTTTAAAATTTATACCAGTGATGCCAATCCATAATCAATATGGTTGCAGTTACAAGAAATATAAATACCTTTCAACAAGTTCTCAGAAATATACCAAGTGAATTTTACCACATTTGGCACTGCGCATTTCAAGTGTGTATAAATGATACCTATCTCCCACCCAGTATGGCTGCATTTACCCCCCGCAACCCAACCCAGAATACACTGAAACAACTTTATAGAAAGCACTGCATTTAATAGAATTTGATGAACTTTGACAGAATTCATATTGACAATAAAATCCTTTAAATATTTGAAAAATGTGATTTGACATCACATGGATGGAAATACATAAAAAAAGTTAGATAAACCTTGAAATGGCTGTTTGTAACATATGCAGTCATCAGCATTAAAATAAATTTCTGCCAATTTAAAAGCATATTGCTGATGCAAATATTTTGGTCAGTCAGTCATGCATTTGGTTATTATGCAGATGATAGCCACATGAGTGATTGCATGGCCACTTGGGACTTATGTTTCAGTGTTATTAGTCCTATTTCTGAGTTCACCCAGAAAAAGAATAAAAATATGATTAACATTATATATGAAGTAATTTGATATACTGATAAAATCCAGTCAGAAAAGACAAAAAATTCCTATACGGTAAGCAGTGTTTGTTACATATATTTGCTTTAATTTATATT
The DNA here is from genome assembly GCA_028554795.2 of Sinohyriopsis cumingii. Taxonomy (NCBI): domain Eukaryota; kingdom Metazoa; phylum Mollusca; class Bivalvia; order Unionida; family Unionidae; genus Sinohyriopsis; species Sinohyriopsis cumingii. The sequence goes on along the minus strand of JAPYKE020000692.1, from coordinate 42,458 downwards.
TGATTCAATTTCTGTTTGATCTGATTTGATTGTTTTGGGGTTTGGGAATCTTTTTATTTTCTTTACATGTCAATGTAATGTAATTTTGTTTACAAGGATTTTTATATTTTCCAGAAATATCAGTTTCACCTGAATCTTTCCATAACTACCTAATAATAGAAACACTTGTTTCAGTTTTTGACTTTGTTCCTAACCTTGATTGAGGGTCAAATAAACAACTTTTTCTTGGAGTAAAATGATTGGTTCTTATCAAGGACTTACAGGGGCTACATGATTTTTATATATAAACATGATCATGTGATCCTCACTTTTGCAATCAGGTATTTCCAGAATTGCAAAATACTTAGCATTAATAGTGAGGTTTAGAGAGAGATCTCTCATGAGAGTTTTGGGACTTTTAAACACTTGCTGTCAAGTTGTTTTCTTCTGTTGCGACTAGTTTTGAGTTTTTGAGTTTTATTTTAATTTTTCAGATTCAATAAAATTAATTTGTTTTTCTGGAAATATGTTGTGCTCATACAGAGTTCTAGAACAGAGACATTTCTTGAAAATTTTATTTGGATTTCCAAGACTGGAGGATTAATTATTGTGTTTCTACAAGGAACTGTAGACTTCAACACAGTACAAGTTAGAGCATACGTCATCGCCTTCCATCTTGGATTCTTCGTCAGTTCTCGAACTTGAAATCATTAGAGCATTTCATTGTTAGGACTTCTAAAATTTTATTCATGGATTATTCTTGGATCATTTTGGATTCAATTCTTGAAACCATACGTTCTTATTTTTTCCTTTTTTACAATATTTTTCCAGGGAAATAAATTATTTGTTAAATATTTCAGAGCTTGATGTTTTCACTCTTTCTTGTGTTACTGTTTATTCGAGCCTAAACACGTAACGTAGGATGTCTAATGTGTCCAGTGTGGTTGCTTTTGTTGTTGTTGTTGTTGTTGATAGTCTTTCTTGTCTTATGACTGAAGATCACTATCAACACTTGAATTCTCCATGGAATGTGTCAGCAATGTTGAATGTACATAACTGTATCTCTTTCTTTCCAGAGGGTAAACTTCCAGCATTTGGGAAATTATTTAAGGGAAGGAGCAAACAAAACAGCATTGTGTTTAGTATAACCACAGATTCAGAGTCAAATTTCCAAGCAGCAGTCAAAGATCTTGAGGCCTTCATTAAGAATGAATTCATGTGAACAGTGTGAAAAGATTTGGAAAAGAGAACACTGCCAAAATTTGGAACATTAAATATCTTTTTGTAAATGTTCTTGTAATTAATTTCATATATAGACTGGTAGATAGGAGAATTTCATTGCCTACATGAAAAATATAAAAGTACCAGATGAGGATGAATTTCATAATTTTGTACAAATTATCAAGATCTTAGAGAAAAATGATCACAAACATTTTGAAAGGTTCATCTATCTGTGAAATAATTATCTCAATCCTATACCAAATTTGTTTTATTTTATATTGTAGTTTTATTTTTATATTGTATATACATCAGACAACTATTGGTAACTACAAAATTACAAAAACAAATTCCTGTTATTTCAAGTTAATCAAGCTATTTGTCAGGGTAAAAGACAACTTACAACCAGAAAATAGACACTATAGTTTTTGGTTACCTCCCTCTCCCCATAAAAACTTTTCAGTCACCAGGTGGCTCCTTGTATTGTCGTCTTGTTTTATTTAAAATCAGATGGAAGTTGTCAGGCTCATTGTCCTCTTCCAGTTCCTAGAACAGTTCATTTTCAGTGAAAACTGTGTCTTCCACATTCAATATTTGCAATGTTCAGTTTCAATATTTCTAAAAATAAATTGAAATAAAATTAGATGGTGCAACTCTTACATACATGTGTTCAAACAGATGTAACTCCAGAAGTCACAGACATTTATAGAATTGTTCATAGCATATGAAAATGGCAAACTAAATCACATTTGTTGTCGGCAAAAGTAGACTTGCCCATACAAATATGGCAGCCATTTTACTAAAGTGTCCACACTGTCATGTAGTAACTACACTGGTCATCAATGCTGCAGATAAGCGTAGGTTTCCAGCATGTTGGCAGAAAACTTTAATGGTGAATAAGCCCAGTGACCATAAAAATAATTATATGATGAACATTAGAAACACTTCATGCCTTTCTTTTCTTGTGCAAACAAAAGGCCATAGACTTTGGGCACTTCCAGTGTCACTGTTTTCAAACTGCATGGGTCTAGCTTTAACCTATTTTGTTTTACATTAAAGAACTAGCTACATATCCTCAAGGATGTTATGCAGCTTTAAGTTTACTTTTAACATTAAGCTATTAATCATGCAGTTTCACTGGATATCTGTAAAATCTGTGAATAAACAAAGGGAAACAAAGTGGAAGAAATGAGTACAAATTCATAATTGCTCCAAAGAGTATTTATCATAATTGCCTAAAATAGTATTTATCGAAATTAAACATTCTTTCAACAATTGTGCAATATCTAGATAGTTTATATTAGTTTATATCATAACAATTAACAGTTTGTTATGGACATGCTGTCAGATGTATTTTGTAATAGTACTTCATAATAAAATATATTGAATTAGATTTTCCAGTGTCTTTATTTAAATAAAACATTCTACATTCCTTGCAAATTAATTGCACAAAAAGCAGATAAAGCAGACTTGGTGGGTGTACATCTGGATCATATCCAACGAATTATTAAGGAAAGATTCCAGAAATCCAAGCAAATCTGTTCAAGGGCACACTTTTCAGTATAAACAACCTATCAGACCAATTTTCTGATATGAAGAAAAATCTTCGCAATATTTTCATTGTGGCTTCATATGTATTTTCATCACTTGATTTGTCAACCCAAGTCGAAGACCCCCCCCCATTTGTTAAATTTGTTAAATTAGTGGACTTTAAGTACAATGAACCACCTGTTCTAAAATATCTCTTCCACAAAGAATCCTGCATCTTCTCCCATTTCTTGTATGCTTACAGCAACATGTACTACTTAACATGGACACAACTTTTACTGTTTACCTGTTTGAAAAGACAATGCAAATGTTTAATGTTTAGTTTACCATTCCAAAATCACTTCACTTCCTTCAAAACATATTTAAATGTTATTCATGATCATTCTTGAAAGAGATTGAAAATTTATTTTGTCACCTTCCATGTATATATATATATATATATATATATATATATATATATATATATATATATATATATATATATATATATCCATGTTAAATACTTTACATATTGTTTAAAAAAAGAAACGAAGTTATTTAAATCGTGAAGACCTCAGAGAAAGAATCGCTACCTTACTTTCAGAAATGAAAATAAAAATGTAAAAATTTAACTATGAACTTGTCTTATTTAATGCTACTTGCATGGGAGCAATTGTATAATCTGTTATGTGATCTCCACCTTTGTGGTAATAATTAGCTAAGATTTAGACTAATCTATAATTATAGTGATATTATAAATATGTACAGTGGAACCCTGCTATAACGCGATGATCGGGGTCCATAAAATCGGATCGCGTTAAAAGCGAGGTCGCGTTAATGCGGGGTTTTACAATATTTAACTTTTTTTCCGAGAACATATACGTGTATACATGTACAATGATCAAAAGTCGGCTTATCATCAGATGAATATTAACTGGAATGCATTAATTAAGATATATTCAAAATAATCGATGGCTAATATATTTATAGGTTATTACTGTGCATTAAAAACATTTACTAATTTTTATTTGTTTGAACGATAATACAGATTGACCGATAATACCAGACTATCGCTATATCATGAAAAGTGTATCAACACCGTATGTTACCGTGCCGTCGTGGCATGCAGTTCATCCATAATGGATGTAATTTCATTGAAAATCGTACAGATTTAAAATATTCAATAATTTTGTAATAGTCTGAATTCGTCGTGTAAAATATAGGATGAACAAAATATTGAAACCATTTACTTGCCGTCTGATATCGTATGGTCATTGCATGCAGCTATTCCCGGGTCTACATACGGTGTCTGTACAAATTTCATACCGCTAAAATTTTATCATATGCGACAACTGCAAGAATAATTAACAATCAACGCATGATTTCAGCGTGCAAATAACTTTTATTTCAGATTTTGTGAACATCAAAAGAAACATGTGAAAACTGCTAAATTAATCATTGCGCAAAGTGCAAAGTCAGTGTGGTTCCAAATTTAAATTTCATCATTTCTTGAAAAATGTATCCAATGACGTTTGCTTCTTTGCCGCGAACTATTGGGTTCTAGCAAAGTCAAGAATGTTTCTTAATTGAAGGACTTTGACGCTGTCAACATCTTGTGTTTCCAGCCACCTTAAACTTGCTTCTAAATGTACTACTGCTTCAGACACTTTTGGTGGCGGAGTTGGGGTGCCATCGTCATCGTTATCATTATCGTCACTGGTTTCAGGTTCTGATTGTGCAGCTTCATTCTTCCTGCTGACATTTGTAACAATTTCGTCATCTGATATGTGTTCGTATATAGGGCAGATGTCATCTACTGAATACCAGTTAAGGATATCATGATGACTGTGCTCGTATTTTTTGAGTGCTTCTTCTGCTAAACGTACGTCGTCTTCAGTGAATCCTGTAAATTCAAGCTCATCGTCACTATCATTTTGTGTTGAGGGCGTAAAAGCTGGCCCAAGACCCTTTATCCAGCATCGTTCAATGCAGCGTGCAGTGATAGCATCCCAGGCTTTACCTCCAAGGTGACATACTTCTTTTAAGTTGAGTAATGCCAATGATGTGTCGACAGATGCGTTATTATCTGCTACCATTCCCTTTATCATTTCACGGCGATAATTTTGTTTAAATACGGAAATTATGCCTTGGTCAAGTGGCTGGATTTCTGACGTAGTGTTTTTTGGGAGGTACGAAACTTTGATCTTGCCATCACTGCTGACAAGATTTTCCGCTGGGGGGTGGGCAGGGCAATTATCCAGCAGGAGGAGAGCTTTTTCCTCCAGCTTGAGTTTTTGTAAATGAGCCTGAACATCTGGAACGAATGTTTTGTGAAACCAGTCGTCAAATATGGAGCTATTCATCCAAGCATTCTTGCTGTTAGTGTACTGAAATGGAAGTGCCTTCATATTTACATGATGAAAACATCTGGGAGCTTTCGATTTTCCAATCATCAGAGGTCTGACTTTGTGGCTGCCAGACTTGTTAACACAAAATAAGAGAGTCACTCTGTCCTTCCTCTTCTTGAAACCTTCTCGTTTGTGAATGTCAGTCTTGGTTGCAAGGGTGTGATCGGGTAACATTTTATAACATAAACCAGTCTCATCGCAGTTGTAAACTTGGTCGGCTGTGTAGCAACCGTCCTCCAGCAACTTTTTAAGCCCAATCGGGTAGGAATTGGCAGCCTCTTTGTCAGCGGAGTGGATTTCCCCAGACACAAGAACTTGGCTGATAGCGTGCCTTTTCTTGAATCTGTCTAGCCAGCCATTACTCGCCTTAAATTTGGAATCATCTCCATTGATACGGCGATCAAATTTCTCTGCTTGGGCTTTCAGAATTGGGCCAGAAATTGGAACACCTTCTGAGCGAGCTTGTACAAACCATTGGTACAAAGCTGAATCTAGGACATTGTCATTAGCTAACTTAACCCTTTTACGCTGTAAACCAGTTTCCTCTTCAAGAATGTTGGGTAGACTACGGAGCTTTCCTTCATCTGTTTTCCACCCTCGCAAAGTGGACTCGCTGATTCCTAGATCTCTGGCAAGCTGAGTTTGTTGTTTGCCCTTCTTTAGTTGATCTAGGGCATACAGTTTCTCTTTAGCAGACAACGACTTGGTTTTTGAACTTGCTTTTCCATAACAGTAAAATATTTTTTTATATAAGCAAACAACGTACACAGATAAAGCTCGATAACTAAGTAATGAAGGCCCGCAATGGTTACGAATCACTTTTTATGTAAAACAAAATTAAGCTGAACGGATGTACAATTTCATACCCTTTTAATTTACAGATAATAAAGTGGATATTATTTACTTTCAACTGTTTGTTGTTTGATCACACCGCCAAGCACAGCATACATGTTGGCGGCTTTCGTCCTTCGATGTTTATTAAATTGTGCGACTCTTGTATCAACCACAGCTTTGTCTGCTGCTTGGCTGTGATTGCAGTTAAATAAGAAGTCCATGTCGGCTATTGTTTGAGCAACGACTGTATACAGAATTCATGGAAGACAATCACAAAGATGATTTACTGGTTTTACTCATGGATCCGTAATAAGTAACACTTCCGATAATGTTTACTTCGGCTTAACAATTCAAAAACCTAATGAAACCAGTTTTCTCTTCTAGAGTAGAATACGGAGCTTCACCACAACCTGTTCAAATTGATAAATTTCAGAAGCCACGCGTTGTACTCACTATTTCTCGTACGTTATAAATATCGTATTATTTTAGAATTCATACACGATCACTTCTCCAAAATCACTTAAAGAACCTGGATAAATTGTTAAGTTCCGATCGTTTATTATTAAAAGTCATACGCGAATTCTCCCACCAAATTATAATACGTTTTACACACTATTTCTCGTACGTTAAACAAATATTTTCACGGTCCGATAAAAATACACGTAAATGAATTTCAAATTTCAGGAACCATGCCACGATCATATTATTTTAAAAGTCACAACTAATCTCATGCCCAAAATGAAGTTAATTTCTTGTTTTGATTTTTTTTACTTTTCTCCAAATTTTTTTTCTCCATGTGTGAATGAATATACGAAATTTCGGGAGCCATGCTACGACCGCGTTATATCCGAATTCGCGTTATGGCGAGGCGCGTTATAGCGGGGTTCCACTGTATTTATGAAGTCATCAAATAACAGACACGTAAGAGAATACATTAATACAAATTATTTTGAGACCACTCTGGTGGCCTAGTGGTTAGAGCATCCACCTCAGATGCAGGTGGTTGTGGGTTCAGACATGGCCAAGTCATACCAGAGACTTATAAAAATGATACTAACAGCTGCCTCAATTGGCACTCAGTATTAAGAGATTAGTGTTAGGACTGGTTGGCCTGGTGTCTGGATAATGTTACTGGGTAGGACATGATGCTATATGTCTGCAGCATGATGTACTAGTGCTAGACATCACTATAAACTATCAAACTGCAGACATCGTAGCAAAATTGCTGAAAAATTGTTAAAGCTACATTATAAATCCAAACACACAACACACACCCACACAAATTATATAGACAAACCTACAATTTAGGGTGTTTGAACTTGATCTTAAACTGATCAAAAGTACCTTCAACTAATGTACCTGATGTCACAAAAGATCTTGCAACAAAAAATAATTTATTATTATGTCTATACTTGAAGGAGATTGTGTAATTTACTATTCAAAATTAACTAGGTAATTTCTAAGCCTGGATTCTTGTTCATAAAACTGAACCTTTTAACTAAAGAGAACAAGCTGTTTACAAAATGCATTAATTTATCTATATGCCAGCATATTGCACCACCAATGATAGCAGACAATTCTTATGTTCTGTTTTTCTTTTTTTTGTATTAATAATTAGTTGTCTATATTTTTCATACCATTTTGAAATGTGTAAACCACTAGTGCCACTCTGATTGCTACTGCTACTTACCTCCTTTTGTACAAAATTTGCTATGGTTTGACCAAGAGTTGTTGCTATGATACATTAGTCCCCCTCTTATACGGCCACCCATTCTGTGCCAGGAAAGTGGCCTTATTAGATGGGTGGCCTTTCCAGAGGAGTCTACATTTTTTGTGAGAAGTACATGTAAGGTACATAGTAAGAAAGCTACATACTTCAAAGCATTTAATATCTTCATTTAAAAGTAACATTAATTATTAAAATGTTCTTCTTGTCTTAAGAATAGACTTATTTCTACTGAACATACATTAATAATTCTTAGTTTTGACATAAGCATGATGTGCAAGTGGGTATTGTTGTCATACACATTGCAAAACCACTCAAAAATGTCATAAGTCTTGGTACATACATAATTTTCTTTCCACTTGCTCCATTTTCCCACTGTAGCTGGATATTCTTTTCATCAGTTATGGTTTTGTTTATTCAAGTCTTTTCAACATAAAATTATTTTATTTTGAGTCTCTTCTGCATAAAATTGTCTGGCAAGTCCCCCACCTACTCCCTGATGTCATTGAGTCAAATAACTTTGATTTTCTCTGGAAGTAATACGTCTCAGTTTACGTGATCACATGATAAAGTTTGGTAATGATTTATTAGGATGTTGCTAATTGTACAGTATTGCGATTTAATTATGCATACGAAACATTTGTTAAGTGTACATGTACTGTCACATAATTGTTTTGGTCTTTGTCTCATACCCTGATTTATTTAATGTTAATTTCTCATAGAGTTAATTCACAAAATATATGTTTAGCCTATGCTGACCATGTTATGATCTTGATAATTATGTCCAGTTGTAATCATCAAAGAGAAAAACTCGAGAGCTATGTGAAGCCCAAAACTCTATCTCAACATTGTTGAGCCAATTTCATGTAAATGTCGGCTTTTATAGGTAATGATATAAATGTTAATCTTAGTGTGACATGTACTTTAGCCAACACTTATTTCAGTAACAGAAACCTGCCATTACCATATAATGAACTTCTGGACACATTTGAAATAAAATGTGGCCGCTTGTGACGGGAACACTTTACATTTATGTTCTAATATGCTGGCCACTGGCCATGTTATAGGCATGACCATTCTTGAGGGCTACTTTTGAATGCAGACTCATTGGTGCCAAGGGATTCTGGCTGTAAGAAGAGGCTGGCCGCTGGTCATGGGAGCTATTCAAGAGGGGGACCACTGTACCAACAGGTATAAAACAGTAGCAATTCCAAGATGTTTTTTTAAACAGCCATCTTAACTTTTCATCTAATGGTAATGTTTCCTTAATTTTGAGATTTATTTCATTTATATTTTCTCTAAAATTATCTTCATGTCTATTATATGACCAACTATTGGTGCTCTTTTTATATGAGTGTTTTGCTAAAGTTCTTGCAATTTAGCTTTTATAGTTGAATCTTTTCTTCAGTTTTGTCTTACACTATATATCCTATAATCTCTCTCTCAAATAATACTAAAATCCTTATTATTATTTTTAAATTTACTGGATTAACAGCACTGATGGATCATTGAAAACTCTTTCATGACAGGTATCTATTGAGTTCCCCGCTTTCAAACTTGCTGGTTAAATTCTTTATTTGTGTCAATGTCCTGCATTTATGTTTCCTCAGAAACTGTTATGATTCATGTGGATACCCAAGTTGTAAGATTTTCTTTGATCTAGGAATTTCAGATATTTGAACGTTATCTGACCCATTTGTTGCAAAACAGTCATCAAATATTCGTGTATTTATTTGTTCAACTGCTTCCTTAGGAGTTTCAGATCACACATTTGATACATTGTCATCAGCAGCATAAATTTTGTTAAACTGATGTGCAACATAATCTTTGTCAAATTTGTTTTTTGTTATAAGCAGGATTTCCAGACCCTGAAGCAGAGATAACTTTTGCCATTTAACACCATAAAGTTAATCAAAATCAACTTGACAAAGAATTAGGATTCTTAGAAAATAGAAGAGGATAAGCCCTATTTACATAAAGACCTAACCGAAGAAAATTATAAGCAGGATTTAAAAATTAATATAGTTTATGGAATATAAAAGGAAATGACTGGCAAATACTAACTGGGGGTTGAAAAAGATGTTTATCTCAGCTTGATTTGTTGTGTATATTGTCTTAATGTTAGGAAAATCATCTTCCCTCTTCCTGTTTGCTTGAGTTGTGGATAAGGTTTGAACAATTTCTGTACATCTAAAATCCAAATTCTTAGTTTTAATTAATATTTTGTGACCAATAGGTTTTGACAGCATCTTAATTCAAACTTTGTTCAGTACATTTTAATTTATTGTCAACTTGTACCTTCCACATTGTGATATCTTCCAAATTGCTATCTTCCAGACTTTTACATAAGTTAGTAGCAACTCCTTTTTGAACAAAATTTATATTAGTGAAACAAAAATGCTGTAGTGCATCTGCTATAGTGGTAATTGAGATTATTGTTGAAGTCACTGTTAATTGTTTCACTTAGTGCAGTATTTGCTTTATATGCATTGGACTTAATGTTAAAAGTAAACTTAAAGCTGCAAAACATCTACAAAGAAGAATTATTATGACCTATATTAGATCCTCCTTCATCATTCTATGCATGATGGTTATTATTTGCATTCCAAGGATTGCATATGCTATACGCAAACCATGAACATCAATACATTTGCATCTTCATCTTGGATGCTGAGGCTTAATCTGTTAATTGTTCTCCTGTAAAATAGAATGTTATGGCCATTAACAATGTATAAAACAAGGTTTCCAGGAAAAACAATTTCAACTGGCAATGACTCGAGTAAGCACAAAAATAGTCAGAGTAACTATTGGTGTTGCTGATTTAGTCAAGGAAAATATATACATGTATATCAAAGTGTCAAAACTGGAAATGGTATCAAATTATGTAGACACCAATATAGAGATCTAGCTGTTTAATCCTACAACTTTGAATTGTAGTGAACTAAGTTAATTGTTCAATTGTCACTGACATTTATTTGTTGTTTTTTATTAGTGGTGTGTAAAATATTTGACATACACACCTTTTTGATTTTACCATTGGCAGTTATTCTCCCTTTTACATTGAAGATTTAATAACCATTAGACATTTAACCATTAAAACATATTGTTTTTTAGTTCATTTAGAAAATTCCTGTGAATGTTTCCCAAGTTGTTTTACATGTTCAAATTTACTCTGATCTTTTTTCATTTCTGTGAAGTTACTTTTTCTCGTTCTTTGCAAACCTTAGATTCTTCTTGCTTTCTGTCTTCACTATGTAATGAAACTGTTAAGATAGATACAAATAAATCTGAATAAGATAGATACAAATAAATCTGAATAAGATAGGTATAAATAAATCTGAACAAGATAGATACAAATAAATCTGAATAAGATAGGTACAAATAAATCTGAATAAGATAGATACAAATAAATCTGAATAAGATAGGTACAATTAAATCTGAATAAGATAGGTACAAATAAATCTGAATAAGATAGATACAAATAAATCTGAATAAGATAGATACAAATAAATCTAAATAAAATAGGTACAAATAAATCTGAATCTGAAAATGGCTAATTGCAATTGACTTACAATGCTAATTTGAGTAGTGAAAACTAATTTAAAATCTATTATGGCAAATTAAAGTATGCATTCCAACTAACGTTTAAAATATGGAGAAAAGAAAGACTTAACTTAGCTCAGCAGAGTGATTGCAAATATTTTTCTAAAGCTTGCAGCAAAAAATAGAGAACAAAAGAAGGAGTACAGTATCATAAATTCTGAGAGTAGAAAACGGAGTACAATAACAAGAATTTGTAACAAAGATACCACACTCATGAGAATTCTAGCAGCATTTTTTAGACAATACCATATCAGACACTCATGAAGACATTCAATGTTCTATCAGTTGATTTTTGTTTTAGATGGCGAAGCATCACTTATAAAAACTGATATGTCAGTGAGGATGACCATGCTTATCATTTCAATTATCTCATCTTGAACAACATTGGAAACCCTTTCACTGGACAAATACTGAATACATGATAACTGGTAATAAAGGGCATACAGATGTGAAAATGACATAAAAAGGAAGATAATGAGGAAAACATCGAATCACGGAAGACATCTAACTTCACCATTTGGGAAATATTGATTAGTATAGCTTAGTCTATTTTCCATGTGAAACTAGATTATATAATGTAATGGGACTCATGTACTTATGACCATTGTAACATATGTGGATAAGGGAACAAATGCATCAACAACAAAGCAGCCAGTATACATTTACTAATCAAGGATTTTTTCAGTATCATTTTCAGCTAGTTGTTTCATATATGTTTGTTTTAAAGTATGATGATCAAACTAGCACAGTTCACATCAAGTCAGACCTCCAGTATAATATCTAATCACATCTGATTTGATGTAGTCATGGTTCAATTCAATTTGTAACTTGTTCCAATGTTTGGGAACAATTTTGCTAATTAGTGAAGTCGCAGTGTAAATTATGATATTTGACAATTAGAAAATAAATTTTAGCTCTAACATTTACAAAGATTTCATACATCTTTCTGAATTATGTCACGTCCATTGTTTTCTGCTCTATTATTAGTAATTTGTTTGTGTGTTTCATTTGCAATGGCAATATTCAGTTCCTGTTTGGTGACGCCACATAATTGCCATTTTTGTCTTCTGAATATCACACTGCTTTATCAAGTTGTGAATGAACCATGTCACGGCCAAATAATTAGCTTAACATATAGCTAAAGGTGGTGACTTTGAAATAAAAGAGTTTGCAAAACCTGTATTTGAAGATAATGATGTGGTTGATATTCAACTAATAGAAGCTGACAATACTGGAGATCCTGCTGCAGACAAATATCTAGAACATTTTGAAAATGTTGGGCCAACTGAAGGCAATACTATTTGAGGCCCAATTTTGTGTATGTACAGTGATGACGTAAAGTAAGGCATGTATGCATGCATTACAACACAACTTGGAAGGAAGCAATATTGGAATCAAAATAAAACACTCTGTTATTCAAGCTTGATGAAATGTTAGTTCATATTTTGAACAAAAATAACATCGAATCTAAGGTAGTATCCAAGACTATACCAAGTAAAACTGGTATGAATTTGTTATTTGAACTTGAGTATAAATAAAAGTCAACAAACAATGCGGTACATAGGTACATTATGTTCATATTATGCATCAAGGTGTTGCTGTCGGTGATACAGAACCTGAATTGCATGGCATTGCTTAAAGCGATCATCTGCTTGAACCTACTGTAGTACAGTTAAAGTAAGTCCCCAAGGAAAAGGACATGTAAATAATAGACACAAACGACCCACTGTATGAACAGGTAAGGAAAGTGGAGAACATAACTGATGATTACCATGTATGAATTCAAATTGGAAAACCTCCAGCTGCAGTGAAAAACAATACCAACAGAAGATGAAGGATAATTAAGGGGCTTTATATGTGCTGTAGACATTATAAAATAAAAAATACTATCTATGAAATAAGATGGTTAAACATTCCAAAAACAGACAGACATAGTATAGAAATGGCACCAGCAAAGAAACAGCGAAATAAAAAGCTGGATTGCACTAAGTATGAGTGAGAGTGAAAAAGGTCTGTTCTTTTGTACATCTAACATGGCTGGAAAATAATTTGAGAGAAAACATTCGCAAAGTCGGGTTTTAAAAATAGGATAAATTATTAGGCGAAAGACTGAAACAACTATTGGAAGAAAAATGTGTAAGAAAAACTCATAGCTACAACTATAGCAATGATTAAACAAACAAAAAAAATGCTTTATTTTTTAACAATTTCGTAAAACATTTTGCTGCGGAGGAACAAGTATTGGCATTGGTAAATCAGCCTGAACAGATGATTCCTTTGCTGACAACAGTAACAAGGGTTTAATATAATTTTTTAATTGTTTGTGTTGCAAAAGGAAACAAATAGGAACTTAGAATTTTATATAGCATGATAAGTTTGGCTTTTGAAAATGACTGGACATATTTCTTTCCTAGCTGAACATGATATTTTTGGGGACAACTGAGATTGTTAATTACCTTTTTTGTTCAAAGTGTAAAGGAGGCATATGCCAGAGTTGAGCGGTAGTAAACTGTTGAAAAAATATATATTATAACAACTCCAGCCACAAATATCAACAAAATTAATGATTAGTTGATAATAGAGAATAAAAACTACCTTACAAATTGTCTTTAGACATTATCAAGAAACAAATATTATATCCATCTAAAGGGGGAAACTTGTATTGTAAAAGTTTGTAACATTTCCTTAGTGCTTTCAAACAAATGAATGATTTCAGATTTATACTAAGTTTTTCTTTCCTATGGTAGATAAAATAGAGCTATTTCAACTACCGAGTCACTGTGTACTATTTTAAATAAAACTAGATTTTCAAAAAATTCAATCTCTCTTCTCCTAGAATAGTTATAAATTGAATTTGTAATATTTAATAGATCAAAGACTTGTACTATAAATTTGACTGCATACAACTATTTTCTTACATTAAATACTGAATGTATTACTTCTTTCTGTCGTATTGTTTTAACAATCTTGATGTCTTGAATTAAGATGCATATTACAATGTTATCATCATCATTGAATGTAATCTGAAAATCTTCATATTTTCTGAAACATTGTAGGCAATCCCTTTTATGTTTGAAATAATTAAACCACCATTTATATTCTCTTTAATTTTATTTTTATAACACAACTAGCTCCGAGTACACTTTTATAGCACCAAACTTGTAAATAAATACACATGATTACTTGATAAGGTATTGTTTTTATGTCTAACTTGTGAAATATATTTTGTCATTCATTTTTCTGAAAGCTGTTGAATCGGTCACAATATAGGTTTTTTTTTTGTTTTTTTTTTGTTGCCATTATTTATGTTGTGCCAATAATATTATTTCCCGCCCGAATGAGTAAAGACAACTGTATAACTTGGTCAAGAAACTAGAATGTAAATCTGTTTTATGGAAATTATTATTGATGCATCTACGAAATACCAGTATGGCTTAGGAACTCCAAGGTAAAATTATTTTAATACATACTACGAATACGGTCGAATAGGGACGCGAGAATAAATTAAATTTTCATTTAACTTTTTTAATGATTTAGTAGTCTCTCAACAACCATTGTTTATTCTTATTTGAAATTTTATGATCATTTCTTTTGCAAATATCTTTGCAATTTTAAATTTGTAAATGGTTTAAATATTCCAGGGGAAATGACAAACGTTGCATCGTTATTAAAATCATTGTATATTCTTCTGATATTATCAAGCACTGATCTGTTTGCATTTACTTCTTTCACATTCATTTATAACAATTATTAAATTGTATCTGACTACTGCCTTTATTTATTTAAGAATATAATTTTTTTAAATGGCTGCTGGGATGGCCAAAATGCTGAATGTAACAAAATGAGATTTGGGAGGGTCTAGGGTTTAATTTGCGAATTTGTAATGAAATGTTTGTCATCTTGGACTTATCTGTGTAATATTTCACCTTTCCGAACTGGGACTACCACTTGTTATTTTGTCCTGATGAGCTACAACTACTGACTACCTATCATATTTACATATATACGATATCGGACTTGTCTTGTAATGATGCTCGTGCTTTGATTTTGTGCCTTTTTATGAACTACGTTACTACATTTGTATAGTGACAAGAAATATTTATTGTTTAAATCAATAAAGGACTGTTAACTCTGGTCTCTTGCCGAGAAAAGTGTTACAATATACTTTTGTTTGACTTGCAATGTGATCGAGTATAAAACCTAAAGAGAACACATAGTCTGTCTGCGTGGACACAACTCCATCTGCATGAGGAAGAAGCGCTACACAAGCTTCCCTATGTAAAACCTTTTGTACGACATGACACCAACTAGCAGGCAAGTTGCCGTCTTTGCAGTTTAAAGTACATTCAAACACAAGTGTTCAAAGTGTTGACCAACAATATCAAACCAACCAACACGGTTTGTTCACCACTGCATTATTGTTTATTATGATAAAAAAGAGAATTCTGGCTCGATGGAAAATTTCAAGACCTCTCTTTGGTTTAAAACCCTTTGTTTTGTATATGTGTTTTTATAGCTCAAGGTACATGGTTGTGTTTATAATTTTGCGTGTATTTTTGGTTCATAATTGTAAATTGTAATGATCATCTGCAATCAAAATATTAGATAGCTAATTTTGTACAAGGGTACAAAATTCTAATTTAGGATATTAAGAGTGTAGATTGCGTAGGATCTATAAATAGGTGTTTACGATAGTTAATAATGATATTAAAAATAAAACCCCTTGGAAAGTTTGGGGTAATTTCTTGTTGGCTATTGACTTCAGGTGGGTTCTTAGAAGAATTAAGTTTTTTTTCATTGGATGAGTTAGGTCGGGTGGGTTCTTTTACGATCAGGATATTTGTAAAATGTCAAGTAGCTAGTAACAGAAAAATTCGATTTAAACCCTTATGCCTGTATAAAAGTGCATCGGGGTGGACAATTTTTTTCCCCTCAGTCTTATGTCTTATATTCTTTTTGTAATATCAGTCTCCAGACTAACGTTGTGTTTAGATATTATTTGAGAGGAAAACTTTGTTTTGATTATTTATACGAACTAAACAAAGTGTTCACTGGAATAAAATATTATTTGTGGAATACATGTATTGTGAATTATTCAAAGCAGTTCTAAACAATGACAGTTTGATACAACATGACTGTTGGCAGAGGAGTGCATTCGAAGATCTGAAATTCATTCAGAACATTCGCTTCTTTTGGACTAGAATATAACTTTTCACGATTATTTTGGATTCAATTCATAATACTGTAAGTTCCTCTTACATTTTCATTCCATAATTTCGATAATTAAATTATTTGTTAAGTTTTACAAAATTTGTTGGTTTTGCTTCTTTCTGTTACTTAGTTTATGACTACTGAGTCGTAACAACATGCCTCTCCCAGACCAAGGCAATAAAAATGATAAACAGGCAAATAAAATAAAGGGCGGAGAAACAAATGGCCGATAATTGAAAAAGTAAAGGTGTTGTGGTTCGATTACAAGCCTTCTGTAAGGATTGTAAAAAGTGTAAAATTTTGCAAAAATAAGGAATTCAAGATGGCTGGAAGGGAAGCTGCTGAAAATGCAAACAACGCTGTGAAAACAAAAAAAAAAAAAAATCTCGTTTACAAACTGTATAAACATAAAAAATTATAGGTGTTTATTAGACAACAATTAGGTCTCAGCTTTTTTGACATTACTGGTGTGCTACCAGCAATTTCAGAATAAAGCGGAGACCTACTTCTTGGTCTAAGGTGTTTATGTACATATAGAGACACATATGCAACTACTCAATGCTTCTTTCACTGTTAAGAACAAACTAATGTACGACAAGTAATTTTTTTTTATCTAAACAAATATAATAGTTCAGCACATATTTCGAGATACATTTCATACTGTTGTACAACATTGTCATTATTGAATACACATTTTCCCACTGATTTTAAAAATTAAATATACAATAACTTACAAACACTGTAGAGGGATTGGCTCATTTTTAAGGGTCTAATAATAATAATAACATATTATTGATATAACCATTAAATTTCTTCTTATCCATTCAATAACTTGAAACACACACAGGTGCACAATACATCGTCCAGCAATTAAGTTTTTAACATTTAATGTTGATATTCCAAAAACAATTTCTGAATTTCTTTTAAAACGAGAACATTGGTAATGTGAAACATGTCAATATTACTCTCTCTCTCTCTCTCTCTCTCTCTCTCTATATATATATATATATTGCTATTAGTTGCCTTTATCAGGAATATAAACATTTAGCAGGGCAGGTGATACATATAAAAATAAGTATATTTATCACCATGGGTGAACGTACTAACAGGCTTAGCCTAGTCACGACAACTTGGTATCAGGAATCAGATCACAATAATTTTTGGGTTCAGTATGAGTGTAGTCCTAGTCTAATTCCTAGTCTATATTTAGAGCATTTTCTTTTTTCCTGTCTCCTTTTGGTTGTGATACACGCGTTAGATTTAGGCATTCTTGGTATGGATTTAAATACAATTGATTATTCTTTAGAATATGAGCTTATGGTGTGGTTGTCTGTGTGTGTTTCGGTGACAGCGTACAGTGAGTTATAAGGTCTTGGTGATGATCCGGAAGTGAAAGCTGCGTCCATTGCACGCTGGTTTGTTTACAGTCTAGCCTATCAAAAGAATGCCAGTGAATCTATGACAAGAACTTCACCGTGAAGTCATCTTTGAAGGTAATTTAGATTAACATGTGATTATTATTGATTGTCACACAGTGGAAAGCTCAGTACTGGGAAACAAGCGAAGAGAATAACAATAATAATAATAATAATAACAATAATAATAATGAGGACTTTGTATAGCGCCTAATCTTTAGAAGCTCTAAGTGCTATACAACATTAGACAACACCTATAACATAAAAAAAACATATATAATGATACGATTACAAAAACAAACACCATAAAGTTAGAAAACATAAAAAAACATGCTGAAAATATTTAAGGTAGGAAACATTATTAGGTCTTTAAGTTTGTTCTTACAGTCGAAATAAGTGAGTTTTGAGAGCACACTTGAATGGGATCACTGTCTTTGTGTCTAAATTCAGTGGGCAATTCATTCCATGTTGCTGGTCCCTGGCGTGCAGAAGAATGCTGTCCATATGATTTTGTTTTCATAGTGGGAATAATGAGTATATGATTGTCAGAAGAGGAGCGTAAGTATCTTGCTGGTGTGTACACATGGGTGAGGTCTAATAGGTTCGTTGGACTAGAGTCGTCAGTGAAACGTAGCATATAGAACAAATTTTGTGTTTTATTCTGAATGGAATGGATAGCCAGTGTAGGGTACAGAGCAGTGGGGAGGTGTTCTCTGACCGTGGTACTCTAAGCATGATCTGAGCAGCTATGTTTTGAACTGTTTGTAGTTTATGGAGTAGATATTGAGATGAACCAGACAGAATTGAGTTACAATAGTCCAGTCTTGAAAGTACTAAATGAAAACAGAAGTGTTTTAGTGGCATCAACTGAAAGATATTTGCGAATGGAGCTGATGCGTCTCAGCTCAAGATATGCAGCCTTGCATATGTTCATGACATGTTGGTTCAATGTGATCAGAGTACTGTCCAGAGTAACACCTAGGTTTCGTACTGATTGTGTGAATTTAATGTTGGTGTTGCTGATATTTATTGTTTGAGGTAAAGGATGTGAAGGAGAAAGTCTTTTTGTTGCAATCAGAATGGCCTCAGTTTTATCATCATTCATCTGCAGCTTGTTACATGTCATCCATGATTTCACATCAGAAATACACTTTACTACACCTTGGATGGTAGCATCAACTTCAGTTGGGTGGCTAGATTTGTATATTTGGGCGTCATCAGCGTACAATTGGTGAGACATTGGATGATGATCTATGACACTTGAGAGTGGCTGAGTGTATAAAATGAAGAGAACAGATCCAAGAACAGACCCCTGTGGAACACCACAATATAGATTAACTGGGCTGGAGTGTATTCCGTTTGCGGACACAATTTGTGTCCTGTTGACCAATTAGGACTTGAACCACAGTAAGGCTGTATCATGAATGCCAATTACTACTTGAGGCGATGAAATAATATATCATGGTCTATTGTGTCAAATGCTGCAGACAAATCAAGGAGGGTGAGGACTGTAATCTTTCCGCTATCCAAAGCATAAAGAATGTCATTAACTACTTTTAGAAGAGTAGTTTCAGTCCTGTGGCAAGGGCGATATGCAGATTGTACATGGCTAAAAAGACTGTTTGAATTCAGATGAGATACAAGCTGGGATAGAACAACCTTTCCTAAGATTTTTTTATATGAATGGGAGATTAGAAACTGGGCGGTGGTTCTTTAAATCGTTATGGTCTAGTGTTGGTTTCTTCAGCAGAGGCTTTACAATGGCAGTTTTGAAAAATGATGGGAATTCCCCGAATGAGAGAGAGGTATTAATAACATCGGTTAGTGAAGGCAATACTGGATCTAAGCACTCAAGCAGCAGTTATGTTGGAATTGGATCAAGTTCACATGACTTTGGTGCACTCTTCATCAAGACTGTACGTACGAAATCCATAGAGACAGGTTAAAATGCTGCTAATGGTTGCCGCTCAAATTCTGTATCCCAACTGTATGGTGACAACGAGTCAGTTGAAATTGTGATGTCAAGCTTATCTCTAACAGTTTGTACTTTGTCAAGGAAGAAATTTGCAAACATGTCTGGAAGGTCGACTAGAGAGAAGGTAGTTGGAAATGATGTACATTTGTTCCTTGACATTAGCTTGTTAGTAATCTCGAAAAGCTCTTTGGAGCTGGAACTTTCCATGATTTTAGTAGTGTAGTGGACTGATTTCGCTGCATGGACTATATTTGTGACATTCTTCTTAGCGGCTTCATAGATTTGCTTACGAATAGTGAGTCTGATGGAAAGCCAAAGCCTCTCAGCTTTACGGTGATCTCTTTTAGCAGTGCGAAGCTGGTCCCTAACACTGCTATACCATGGAGAACACTTCTGAATTGATACTCTGCACTTGGTAGCTGAGGCATGTTTGTCAAGCAATGAACGCATGCAGTTATCGAGTTGTTCTGCTGTAGGAGGTAAGCAAGTTGTTAGGTTTGCTTGGATGTCATGCATTAGTTTGGTTATATTTATCATACGAAGGTTTCTCTTAGTAGCAGATAAAGGTGGAGGGTTATAGACTGATACGTCAAGATGGCATATAATGCAGAGGTGGTTTGATGCAATTTCATGGGATATCAGGAAGGATCGTAGAATGTTATCATCAGGTCTATGAAGAATCCAGTCTAAAATGTGACCATGTTTATGGGTGGGTTGGTTATTTTACTGACTGTTTGAGGTTGAAAACATTAATGGAATCTATGAGTTTTGATGTGTTTGGGTTATTGGGACAGTCAAAGTGAAAGTTGAAATCTCCAAGAATAATCAGATTGCCATCTACCAAATTTCAATACTCCAGGAGAAACTGCTCCAAAAAGAGAGCTTCAGTCAGCTTGATTTTTCTACTAGGAGGAGGGCGATATAGGCAGAAAATGAACTGACCTTTGATCCAGTGTGAGTGTGGTTTGGACTAGTTCAAATGACGTGTGGTCGAAATTGAATGTTGTGGTGTGGTTAATACGTTTGATCATGGAGTTATTTGTGATGACAGCAATTTCACTTCCGCGAGAGTTACGGGGGAACGACTTGATGGAGTAACCAGTGGGTGTTAGTTCCGCGCACTTGGGCTCATCGCCTGATGTTTTTAGCTATGTTTCTGTCAGGAATATATAGTAAAATTAATTGTTCTCCGGGTCCATGAGCGGTATCAGTCTTTTTCATTTTATACATAAGGTTATTTACCTGGTGACTGCTTCACTGCCGGTTTCAAGTCATAAAGTGAAGTGCACTAGTTTTATAAAGGCCGGAAACCTGACTATTTTTAACCAAATAGACTTAGATCAAAATATTCTATATAGTCCCTATATTCATTTGTCAGTACTAAACTTTCCATTGTGCCCTAATTCCAATAAATCAATTGTTAATGTATAATATCTTCAAATATCCCTTCTAAGTTGTCACCATAGGTTAACCACAATTTCTTTTTAGAAGCTGGACTAAACAAAACAACATGTAGCAGGTCACAGATTTCACATCCGGACACAACCATGCGTCATTACTCACTGTGCACTGACGCCAAAATACACACAGACAACCATACTATTCCAAACAACAAAAACATTTCATTAAAATCAATACAAAGAGTGCCTAAATATAACTCACGTATCATCATCTAAATGAGAAGTTAAGAAGTGCATTCGCGAGTACTGATCAGGAACTAATATTGGTGACCTGAATCAAAACTTCACAAGTTCTTTTTTTTTTCTTTTTTTTTTTTTTTTTGAAAACCTATCACTTTTCTAAATAAGCATTATGGGATTGAGAACTACACGCAGGATTTACTTACTTCCGAAATTGAAGAGCAACGTGCAGAACTACTCACCTCCGAAAATGAAAATTTGAAGTGCTCCAGTAACCACCGGCTCAGCACACTTTTTTGAAAGAACTGTGTTTAGTTTAAAATTACCTCCCATAGATGTTTTAGACTGATTTAAGTAAGTAATGAAACTGAACAGTTGGAACTAATTTGTTGCTCTTAGCATACAGACGTGACCTCAAATTTGGTCGGCGTAGGGATAATATCCAAAATAGGATAGTAAATCTCTAAATAACTGAGTCGTGTGTTTAGCGACTATGGCCCAGGGTGACACGAATCCTAAATACTGCTAGACTGGTTAAGACAAGCTAGACTGGTTAAGATCATTATAAAAATAACATGAACCGCTAGATCAAGTATAAATTGTAAACCAAGCCAAACATTCCCTGGAATCTAAAGCGAAAGTAGTTATCTAAACCAACTGTTGCTAACAGTGATGGAAGACAAAACATCATTTTTCAATGCAGATGACGTGGTGATCAGGTTAGGACAATCCGATCTATATTTGATGATGGCAGACATATGAAAACGCTGTGTTTTTAAACACAGGCGGACAAGCGATGGATTATTTTGATACCTGATTTCAACGGTTCCCTTTGAAATCGTTCAGATTATATTTAAATCACCTGGCATTACAAATCCTTGACATTTTTTAGCTGACTAGTTTTGTTCAGGTAATTTGATAGCAGCAATCGATTGGCAAATGACAAGACTAAGGAAGTGCAACCTTTTTTAATAATTTTTTTTGCCCAAGAAGGATGAGAAATATGCGAAACAAACCAACAATACTATGGTGGTGGTGGGGGGGGGGGGCTACATTTTTATGGGTAAAATCGTACAGTGAGACCTTTTAGTAAACAAAAGTGAATAGATTAATGTCCAGAGGAGAGACGCGAATATTATGATATTTATGTTATGATGTTTATGAGAATATAAAACACAAATCTATATGAAAATAACTTAGTAAAGCTCTTACACAAGTAGTCAACAGTGTGCAGAATATCTGAGGCAGAGCTTGACTTGTGTATTAGCCTCAGAATCAAGTAGAACTGATGAACTGAGACATCAGGCACCGAATATATGGTTCATCAGAAATAATAAAAATGGATAGCTTTTGATAAGTTGGCAATTTTAAGAAAACATTTTTTAAAGTTTTTGCATCTTCAGAGAATTATATCACTTACAGTTCAAGGGTCACTTAATGTCATCAGCAAAGGCCCAGATAGTTTTCCATTAAGTTCCAATGATTTTGCATTCCAGTATCCCAAAATTTAATTGGAAGTATGATGTAACTGCAGACCACTACTCTGGATCCAAGGTGGCAAGATAATTAATGAGTTATGTCCCCTGACATTCCATACTTACAGAAGACTTACTTTTGTAACTTTTTAATGTCTGTTTTTAATAATGCTGGTCACAGAAAACGCAGTATGTACATTTCTTATACCTACCTCCCTCCCAGCCCTAGCAATATAGTATAGATAGTAATTTTTCCAAATATTATGCATATCTGATACGGGTAAAATGGTACGCTTGTGTCAGTATGATCCATGGTACGCATCCCAGTACATTATTGATACACATATCAACTTGATGGTCTTTTTGTCCTTAGAAGGTCTCACAATGGTAGGGTAGTGCAATTTAATATGTGTTGACATATTTGATTAAATTTTCAGTATGTGAATTACAGACAGATGTATATAGACTTATCTTCTATTCATTGTAGTTGGACTTGACTTCTAAGTGATTATGTACAGCAAGATTTCGACAGCTTACAGCTTTTAATGTAGAGTGATCTATGATGCCATTCTCATCCTTGACAAGATATAAAAAAGTACTTCCAAACAGGCGAAAATGGTAAAGTCCATAGATGTGAATCTCCCAGCATGGAGGTGTTTCCTCCTGAATTGACACCTAGTGACTC
The DNA here is from genome assembly GCA_028554795.2 of Sinohyriopsis cumingii. Taxonomy (NCBI): domain Eukaryota; kingdom Metazoa; phylum Mollusca; class Bivalvia; order Unionida; family Unionidae; genus Sinohyriopsis; species Sinohyriopsis cumingii. The sequence goes on along the minus strand of JAPYKE020000692.1, from coordinate 18,762 downwards.
CCCCCTCATTGGAGTCTCCTTGTAACACACTCTGAATTATTATTAAAATATATTGGAACATACATTTTTCCAGACTTCCTGTGATCATATGACTGTGAACTGGCCTATGCAGAGCAAACATGGCATTTTAATTACTAATTGGACAGATAACCTAAATGTAATCATTGTATAGTAGTATGCTACATGTGATCATTAGTAATTTAGACAGGATTAAAGATGTTAATGGATTAAGCTGGATTACTAAAGAGCTCAAGTAGCATAAAACAATTAACATTATTTCAATGGAATGACTGATGTGATGAGATGTTGTGCATATTTTAATATAGAAATTGGAAATTCATTAAATAGTTCACTTTTGTCTGTTTCCGTGCTAAAAATCAAGTCATTACAAATCCTCCCTATTTTTAATCAACACTCCAGACCAATTTTTTTTGCAAATTTCTTGATCTGTCCTAAGGTGATTTCTCTGTTCTCTTACATGTATGAACATCTTTAACATGGTATATTTATCTTGCAGTTCTGTATTAATGTTACACTTCATTTTCTTTCATCTCAGGTTTTAAGGAATTTTTTGCAAAAGTCTTAAATTAACTGATAGTACATGTACTTAACATTAGATCTGTGGAACACTCTGAAGTCTAATACAAGATACATTGCATTTTACTTAATGTAAGTGGTCTGGGCAAACACTGTGGCATCTAATACAAGACACAAGACATTTTAAGTGGTTGGTGCAAAATGCTAAAACACTAGATCTGGATGATCTATTTTACCAATGTGAGCTGTATTATTATATATTACATTATTTTGAACAATATTTCATGTTCATAGATGATTATTGCAATTGAAATATATTGATAATAATTTGTACAAGATACGGAATAAAAATATTTTAAATATTTTAAAGGAATATAATATTTTGAATCCCTTTATAATGAAAATTTATAAAAAATGAAAGTTTAAATTGCTTTTACCCTCATTAGTATAAGTGTGTATGTGTGCGACTTGGATTTTTATCGTAGCTTTAGCAATTTTTCAGTCATATCGCTATGATGTCTGCAATATGGCAGTTTATTGTGATGTTTAGCACTGGAGCATCATGCCGCAGACATGTAGCATGATGTCCCACCCAGACAAATTATCCTGATACCAGGCCGACTAGTCCAAACACTTAAAACTCTTAATGGTGAGCGTCAAGCAAGGCAGCTGTTAGTACCATTTTTGTAAGTCTTTGGTATGACTCGGCCGTGGATTGAACCCATGACCTCCCGCGTCCAAGGCAGATGCTCTAACCACTACGCCACTGGAGCGGTTCATTAGTACTAAGTAATTACCAGTGTCTGTGATCTTGACCTAACCAACACTTCTATGATATCTTGCATAATCAGTAACAAGGGCAATTGATCCAGTCCTTGGATGGTCAGGTCAGAAAATTGCTTTTGAACAAGTGCAGGGTCCATAGCAATCAAATTAAATAAACTAATCAGAGACCTCAATACAATTTGCGTGTTTAATGTGATAATTTCCACAATTTTCTCATTCCTTGACCATTTGGGAGAAAAACTTGCATGTCAGTGGTTTGATTTGCAGAAAGTGACATGAGATACATGTCCTTGCCTGCAGAGGCTGCAATGATTACATTTCCCTCAGGCTTTTCTTATCTGTGAGCCACAATTAATACACATAAAAGAAAAAGAGAATAATGAGAAATATATACATTTTATTAGAATTTGAATGCATTTTCATGTTCTTTTGACATACATTTCAGTTGGTTGAAATGTGACGGTAGCTGAGAGATGTCAATGTAGGTTTCAGTGGGGACTTGTTTATTTAACTAAACAAAACTATATCTATATTGCCTTGTGAAACAAAAAGCAATGTTTTGTTCTGTTAAAGAATCAAGTCCCCACTTAAGCTTACTTCAGCCTACTTCGGGGTTTATTGACTACTGTCACATTTCAACCAGTTTAAATGTAGGTCAGTGGAACATGAAAATGCATCCATTTGCCTCTGTCCGATTTGGATCACATCTGGACAGAGTCAGCAAAGTCGGTATATTAATTAGACTTAAATTTGTGAAAGAGTGTCGATATGGGCTGCCAACTGTATAAGACATTCCTGAAACTTTGACCACTCGTTCTAATGTCAGCTGACCTCTGAATATACCAAACAAGGCCGCTATTTAGGCAGTAAGATGTCATACCCCTCAAAACAAAAATATCGGTTGAGGCATCTTAATTTGTAGGACTATACCTTGTTCACAGCATGTGGAACTGGTGGCTGAGAAGAAGAGAAGAAAAAGGAACCAAAATTCCAAAAATGTGGTTCATTACCTACAGCTGGTTAAGAAAAGAACCAAAATGGAGGTGTGTTTTATTTTCTGACAAGAATATAAGAAGATAGTCCATTCACAAATAAAAATGGTTGCACAGGTAAACCAATGTTGTTCAAAGGTTGCAACCTTGGCATACAGACTTGCAATAAATGTGATCCTACAGGAGAATCATGCCATTTTTAAAATTAAACGTTTCAACCAATTTAGCATATTACAACTTGCGCCAAACATTCTGGCAGTTGCCTTTTCATATTATGTGTATGAATATGTACTTTATGCAGGTTTTAAGCAAAATATTTGTATGATCCTAACCCACAATTATTATGTACATTCATTCTTCCTTTCATTTTTAATGTAAATATTGTTTCCACAAAATTTTATATGCCTCTGAAGGTGTGAGGTACTTTACTCAGAAGGTAAAAGTATTCTTCATTTTCTCATAATTAATTAATTAATTATTGTGAGGTTTCAGATATTTGTTTATTTTTTTATGTTGTGTACGTTTATTACTATTAAAACTATAATGAAACTGCATTGTATGTACAGGACTCAATATTATGATTTCATTTTTACAGGACTGTGATGAAGAAAGTTCCAGTGAATCATTGATCAAAGCTGAGCCCCTTGCATCTATCAATTCACATGACTTTTTTGCAAGTTTGCATACCCATTAGAGTGGACAGCCCAATGTGATACAAGTCCATGGTATTAAAGGTCATACTGTAGACTCTGAGGACACACTAACTTGGACCCAGATGGACAAACATTACAGGGTGATTATTTCCAGGAGATTAACCCTCAGTCAGAATTTTTTATTCATCAAATTTCCAAAATAATCTAAGCACAGATTGTAGTCCATTTAAATCTGGTTCCACTTCAATAGGTATCATGGAAATAAACACAGTTGATGAGAGACAGATTAGCTCAGAAGAAAATCTAGCAAAAGACACTGTTGATGAGAGACAGATTAGCTCAGAAGAAAATCTAGCAAAAGACACTGTTGATGAGAGACATATTAGCTCAGAAGAAAATCTAGCAAAAGACACTGTTGATGAGAGACAGATTAGCTCAGAAGAAAATCTAGCAAAAGACACTGTTGATGAGAGACAGATTAGCTCAGAAGAAAATCTAGCAAATGACACTGTTGATGAGAGACAGATTAGCTTAGAAGAAAATCTAGCAAAAGACACTGTTGATGAGAGACAGATTAGGTCAGAAGAAAATCTAGCAAAAGACACTGTTGATGAGAGACAGATTAGCTCAGAAGAAAATCTAGCAAAAGACACTGTTGATGAGAGACAGATTAGGTCAGAAGAAAATCTAGCAAAAGACACTGTTGATGAGAGACAGATTAGCTCAGAAGAAAATCTAGCAAAAGACACTGATGATGAGAGACGGATTAGCTCAGAAGAAAATCTAACAAAAGATACTGTTGATGAGAGACAGATTAGCTCAGAAGATAATCGAGCAAAAAACACTGTTGATGAGAGACAGATTAGGTCAGAAGAAAATCTAGCAAAAGACACTGTTGATGAGAGACAGATTAGCTCAGAAGAAAATCTAGCAAAAGACACTGTTGATGAGAGACAGATTAGCTCAGAAGAAAATCTATCAAAAGATACTGTTGATGAGAGACAGATTAGCTCAGAAGAAAATCTAACAAAAGATTCATATCCTGAAAGTATCAACATGAAAACGACATCTGAGAAGAAGGGTACAATTAATCTGACAGCCAAACGCAGTCCATGGTCTTCTCTAATCATCAAAAATGTGAAAGAGGAAGGTTGTAGACAAGATAGAGACAATCAAAGTGGACCTGGATATGAGAAACTGCACATTCCATTCAATCACAGTGAAGAAGAAGTTGAAAATGTTGATGATGAAGAGGGGAAAACTGATGCATGCTACAGTGATTCTTCTCCAGATAATGAGGATCTCAATTCTACAATGAGGACATTACACATTAGCAGCCAGCCACTACAAGAAAATTTGATAAATCAAAAATGTGAGGTTGCATGGTTACAAGAGAATCCTCCAGTTCATAATGAAAGATCACTTTTACCAGAGAAGACATCATCACCTTCAGGAGCATTTAAACAAGAAATGCAGTTTTCATTGCCAGATGTGAAAGCTGAAGCAACAACGATAGAAGTGCCTCAACCAAGTACAGGAGTATCCTTACAGACAAGGACATTGCCAGAAGTCGAGAACATTATTGGAGGATATTCCCCAAATCTGACACTTCCCCAACCGGGCATTGACACTGAAGTACCCAATATGGGAATGTCCCAACCAGTGATAGGAGTATCCGTAAAGGATGTGAATGCATCTCCTATGGCATCAATGGAAGTAAATTCACCTTTCACACCTGGGCAGGTAAATTCATCCATATCACCCTGGCATGGAAATGCATATGTAATGCCTGGACAAGCAAATTCATCTGGTGGCACTGCCAGCTCCATGGTCCCACCAGGTTATACAGGTTCTTATCCATTTTATCCTTGGCAAGCCATGCCATTTATCCCACCTGGTGGACACCGAATGAGCTATGGTCCATATCCTGTGGGTCCTTATGGCACAAAACATCCAGCACCTTCACTTCCTGTGCAGCATAATCCAACATCATCCTTCCATCCAATATATCCTTCACCATCACAGGCATCACTGATGTACATGAGGTCACCCATGTATTACCAGACTCCTAAAGGAGGTTTCATTGGAGATGAAGGGTCAACAGTTACAGCTGGGCAAAGGTCAGCTGTTCCTGGAACTGGTCTCGTGGAAGAGATTGGAGACCATGTGAACATGCAAGGTAGAACTCAGAGTCTTCTGCAGATGGAAAGGGTGCCATCAGAGGATGGTACTGAAAGTTTTTCATCTGTGGATATTAAAAAATATACGAGACTAAATGACACACATGATGCTTCAGGTGAGTAGCTTGTTGAACATTGGATTCAGAGCAACAAATGTATTTTTTTTTTTCAGACAATAGCTTGAGTAGGTGTATAAAGATTCCCAACTGCTATTTTTCAGTGCCATCTGTTTGATAGTTGACATTGTGATGTCTCCTTTGATTTTATTTAGTATAGGGGTTATTGTGAAATGGACTTTTTTCCACCACACCAGCTTGCATTAAAGTATTCTTCTGGCATGAACTATGGCATTAGGTATTTCATGGTAAGTGCACTGATGTCATGCTGTTTCAAACACTTCATGGTTATACACAGTAATGCTTTTTGATACATTATCTGCCTGCCTGTCTGTTTGTCTGTCTAATTGTCTTTAACCATTTTCAATTCAGGAGAATATTTCTGAAACTGTTCAAGATATCTCACTGAGACTTGGTACAGATATTTGATTAGTAGTCTAGATTTGTTTGTTGCTCTTCAGAATTCTTCCATTTCAATCTTTTAATGTGTTTGCCCATTGTTCTTTCCATCCATCTATCCATTTTCCTGTTTCCATTTCTAAGCTCAGCTTGCATATTTCTTTGATATTTTCTATATTTTGTATTAGACTAGAGGTGTAGATTTGCTTTTTGCTACAGGTGATGCTTGCTACATGCTAATTCGATTTGCATACTTTCAATTTAATGCCATTTATAATGAAGAAATAATATTCAATTTGCATCACTGTGCTTGATTTTACACCATTGCTGTTGCCATGTGCTGTGACTTGTGTATAGCTTGTGTACATGTATGCACACACATCTCATTGCTCACTGAGAAAACACTTTTGATTTATGTCAGTTTCAGTTTATGCCATAACATCATGAACACATCTATGGCGTAAATTGAGCACTATCGTATTCAGAATTCATCAGTTTCAATATTTGTAATGTTTATATCAGTTTTTGAGTCCATCTAGTAATATTATTATTTGGAGCATAACTCTGAAACTGCTCAGAACTCTGAAACTCACGGTGCAATATATTCCGATGAAACTTGGTAAACGTAGACTAATGGTCTTGATTTGCCTATTGCCATTCAAAATTCTTTACTTTCAACATTTTCATGTTTTTGCCCATTTGTCTCTTGATCCATTTTCCCGATTTTCCTTTCCAGACATGACTCCAATAACATTTATGATACCTCTATGTCATTTTTTCTATTTATTAGACAAGTGGTGTACATGTATGTACCTTTTGATTACTGTGCAAACACAAGCACTTTCTCTAGGTGATAATTTTGGAAAACACTGTGTACTAAAGAGCTTGATGCAATTCTAATTAGTTACCCTCCAGTCCATTTTTGAGATATTCTACTTGATTTTAACTGATGTCTCTACTGCTAAGGGTGGCAAGCTCTGCTTCTTAGCTGACCATTGGTATTTCATTGTCTACATACTGTGAAATAACTATGAGAAGAGTATGTGCATCACGTCAGTTTTAAGTACAACACTAGCCTAAAAACACCTAATTCCAAAAATATATCTGGATCTTTAATTATTAAGCAATAATTGCTGCTAAAATCACCATAGCTTATGTTAAGAAATTTCACATGGGCCAATTTACAGAATTACCTCCTGCCATATAAGATGGATTTCTGAGACTGATAATCACTTAAAGTGGCAAATATACAGTTGACATGCATGGTGACAAGTACGAAGATCATTATGTTCTGGGTCGATTCAAGCAGCCACAGTTACCTTCCTTAGAGACAGGCTGGAATAGAGATACTTGTGGTTAGGGAGGTTATTCATGCAAATTTAGAGAAAAAGAGGGATTCACACATATTAGGATATGTGTGGATATAACATAGAATAAGGTAAGGTAATTATTGTGTGGGTATAACGTAGAATAAGGAAAGGTAATTATTGTGTGGGTATAACGTACAATAAAGTAAGGTAATTATTGTGTGGGTATAACGTAGAATAAGGTAAGGTAATTATTGTGTGGGTATAACGTAGAATAAGGTAAGGTAATTATTGTGTGGGTATAATGTAGAATAAGGTAAGGTAATTATTGTGTGGGTATAACGTAGAATAAGGTAAGGTAATTATTGTGTGGGTATAACGTAGAATAAGGTAAGGTAATTATTGTGTGGGTATAACGTAGAATAAGGTAAGGTAATTATTGTGTGGGTATAACGTAGAATAAGGTAAGGTAATTATTGTGTGGGTATAACGTAGAATAAGGTAAGGTAATTATTGTGTGGGTATAACGTAGAATAAGGTAAGGTAATTATTGTGTGGGTATAACGTACAATAAGGTAGGTAATTATTGTGTGGGTATAACGTAGAATAAGGTAAGGTAATTATTGTGGTCAGATGCTAAGAAACCAAATACTTTTGTGTGTATTTAATTTCATGGATTTGCCTGTCAAAGTTTGCATATTTATAGTTTTGTGATTTACCTCTTTAATGTGTCCAAATTATACATTAACAAAACTGTGCCATTAACAAAATGGAGGTTGTTTGAATGGCTAAAACAATGCTATCACCAGTAGGGCACAAATAAAACACATGCCATGCTCAAGCCCTAAAACAAGTTTTCATCTATTTTAAGTGATAAATGGATCCAATGTAGCCAACAACACCAAACCAAATGCTTATATGACTTTCATCTGTATGATCATTTATTTAAGCCACTGTCCACAAAGTTGTACTGTCAGAGCATTCTGAAGATCATGGTATTAACATGATGGCTTGAGAGTTGTAAAATTCCTTTTATGTGGATAATGTTATCATTCTGTTACTGTTAACAAAACACGTGACCAACAGTCCCTTACTCACTAGCCTCCACAACAAAATTGTCTAGCCTTTTTACATGTGAGATTCTCTCATAAGATCTCACTTGTGATAGTTTCATGTGTATTTTGACATGCAATTTAGGCAATTCTTGCAGGAGCAATGGAATATAAAAAAAATATAAAAATGACACTTGAGCAAGCAACTGCTAATATGAGCACGATTTTGCTCATGTGAGCAAGCTGGGTTCCCACACATAAGCAAGAGCCTGCTCACAATGAGCAAATTCGCAGGAGTGAGTGGTAGGCTAACAGGTGCAAAAGAAGAATAGTATTTGATTTTGTGTTCATTAAATGCTTTATTTGGCAGTCTTAATGCTTTATTTGGCAATCTTAACTGAGAAAAAATCCAAACAACATTAGCATAGTTTTCTGTCCTAAAACTTGCCTTATAATAGCAATAAAAGTGAATGTATTATATTTATACAAGTTCAGCTATGATTTTTCTTTTTGTCAAATCAGGAAAAGACATACTGTAGTATTGACAGCTATGAGGGACTGACCAGTTTGGACTGGGCGCTGGGATTAAACAAAATATTGTCCCCCAAATAACTTGAAACACACATTCTTGCCCTGTTTTGCAGGAAAAAAAAATCCTATTCTTTATATTAGTTAAAATAAAAACTTATCTTTAGGTTAAAAAGGAAATTAGAAAAGACATCTTTTAAAATACACTGGCACTTGATTGCTGTACATATCATTAACACTGATTATTTGGTGATGTCATTTTATAAGCAAAATTTATGTTCAGATAAGGCATATTGTAACTTGGAATCATGTACATGTACATCAGTTAGCAGAAGACAATTTGTACCTGAGAACCTGAGAACTATTACAGATTTTCACATTTAAACTTCCAGGTCATGCTTCAGCTTCCCTCCAAAACTACATCCAACAAAAAATGTTTCAGGAAGTTCTTACTGAGCATGCCTGGCACATGAGGCTTATGAGGTTTTCATACTTAGAATTTTCTCATAAAAATACATCCAAACATTTACAGCTATGAAAGCCTAATGTGAGATCTTGTGTGTGCTTTTAGTTTCAGAAACTTTCCATATGTTAGCAAGCCATTCTCATTAAATATTTTTGAATTTATTTTTAAAAAAATTGTAGGGTGGAGCAGCCCAGGTAATTAATCAAACCTCATGTGAGGTACATCAGCAATGACTATTTGCAATTACTAGTTATACATACTTCATACATACATAGTTATACATACTTTATACATACAAAGTTATAGATACTTCATACATACATAGTTATACATATACATACATAGTTATACATACTTCATACATACACAGTTATACATACTTCATACATACAAAGTTATACGTACTTCATACATACATATTTATACGTACTTCATACATACATAGTTATACATACTTTATACATACATATTTATACATATTTCATACATACATAGTTATAGATACTTCATACATACATGGTTATACATACTTCATACATACATAGTTATACATACTTCATACATACATAGTTATACATACTTTATACATACAAAGTTATACTTCATGCATGCAAAGTTATAGATACTTCATGCATACATAGTTATACGTACTTCATACATACATAGTTATACATACTTTATACATACAAAGTTATACATGCTTCATGCATACATAGTTATACATACTTCATACATACATAGTTATACATGCTTCATACATGCAAAGTTATAGATACTTCATACATATATAGTTATACGTACTTCATACATACATAGTTATACATACTTCATACATACATAGTTATACGTACTTCATACATACATAGTTATACATACTTCATACATACATAGTTATAGATACTTCATACATGCATAGTTATACGTACTTCATACATACATAATTATACATACTTCATACATAGAAAGTTATAGATACTTCATACAGACATAGTTATACATACTTCATACATACATAGTTATACAGTGTGTACATACTTCATACATGCAAAGTTATAGATACTTCATACAGACATAGTTATACAAACTTCATACATACATAGTTATACAGTGTGTACATACTTCATACATGCAAAGTTATAGATACTTCATACATACATAGTTATACCTACTTCATTCATACATAGTTATACATACTTCATTCATACATGGTTATACATACTTCATTCATACATGGTTATACATACTTCATATGAGCTTTGTTAGATTGCACATAAGAAGTGGGTAGACTATTCTGCATTGAGGATTAGGCTGTCATAATCTTTGATGTGAACAAAGTCAGCGGAGTGCATTCTAGCTAAACTGCAATATAATGAAATTTGGCTGTCTAGTGTTTTTGCCAGTCTCATGTACTGATAAATCCAAACCATTTCACTTGGAAGTAAAACAAACACTGCAAGGAATTTGAAATGAAATTGCATTTCCACGACTGACATGTGAATTAGTTATTAGAGACCATGGGGTGGGGGTGGAGAGTCACCACTGAAGATCAGTGTACTTTATTAATTTCTTTATTAATTGACCTTCACAACATTATCACTCAAGCTGATTCCTACTCTATGAATGATCACAGTCATGTTAAAATGTCTGTCTGATGCAGTTATCAATCAGACAGTTGAACTTGTGTAATTCAACCACTTTGGGATCATTTACATGAAGACACTACCAGATTTGATTGACATGATATTTATTGAATGTTTTTTTCAGAACATCAGTGACATGTATGTTGTAATAATATGCTTCATTCTGTGTATTAGTAATGATTAATTAATAGCTGTGCTTCAATTTGTGTATACATAATGATTAATTAATTGCTGTGCTTCAGTTTGTGTATACATAATGATTCATTAATTGCTGTGTTTCAATTTGTGTATACATAATGATTAATTAATTGTTGTGCTTCAATTTGTGTACACATAATGATTAATTAATTGCTGTGATGAAATTTCTGTACACATAATGATTAATTAATTGCTGTGCTTCAATTTGTGTATGCCTAATGATTAATTGCTGTGCTTCAATTTGTGTATACATAATGATGAATTAATAGCTGTGTTTCAGTTTGTGTATACATAATGATTAATTAATTGCTGTGCTTCAGTTTGTGTATACATAATGATTAATTAATTGCTGTGCTTCAGTTTGTGTATACATAATGATTAATTAATAGCTGTGCTTCGTTTTTGTAGTGTTAATTAATTGCTGTATAATATTAGTAATTAAAAATCTTATTTCTTTGATTAAAAAAAATAAACTAATGAAATGACTGTTTTTAGGAGGAATTACATTTTGAACGGAAAGTTTGCTACAGTACCTATAATTAGATTTATTTAAATTAATGAGATAATTTGAAAGGAAATTTGCTACCTATAATTAGATTTATTTAAATATACTGAGATAATTTGAAAGGAAAGTTTGTTACCTGTAATTAGATTTATTTAAATATAATGAGATAATTTAAAAGGAAATTTGCTACCTATAATTAGATATATTTAAATATAATGAGATAATTTAAAAGGAAAGTTTGCTACCTATAATTAGAAGTAGAAAGTTTGTACTTAGCTATGCTCAATGTAGATTATTTATTTATTAGATGAATCACGATGATGGGTAAATTTTACATGACAGAATAAAGTCAAAGTCCCATTATTTCATGTATGTATCTACAGCAGCTCCAGAATGAAAGAATGGCATGTATAAACATTAAATCAAAGTTTGATATATCATTTTATTATTGATTTGTTTTCAGTAACACTAGTACTTTAGAATCATTTTCTTGTCTCCCATTCTTTCAGTTCTCATTGTACATATCAATTACACATACAGATTTAGGCAGTGAGTGGAACAGACAGTTCCCAGATGCTGTACACATTCATGTGGCTTAGAATAGTATTAAACACTTTATAATTATTTAATAATTCTCTTTTTTTTAAGAAGGATTAAAATAAATAAGACACTTGCAAAATATTAATTAATTTCTATCAAACTAACAAATAGCTAATTCTTTTTTATAGCATGGAATGTATCAGTAAGTAAACAGGTGGCGGTGGCTTTCTACATCACTTGTGAAGTATTTTTAAATTTGTGATTTTGGGCAACCAACGAATGTTGTTAATTCTTAAACTGCTTTTTACTTATATTTTTCTTAGATTACCCTACTCAAGTTTATAGAGACTATGGATTTGATTCTAAACCATCCTAGGAGTTATGCAGTTACATCTAGTTACCCCTATAGTCCATAAGAGACCACTTAGTGAGTTTGATGGACTTGATATTCATGGAAGACAGAATGGCCTGATAGCTAAATCAGTTTATTTTGTCTCATGCCTACTTCATTTTAATTACTGTTTAGTCCTATTAACACAAATGGTGTTCAACAAGAAATACTGTATAGTTATTTCAACACAAAATTACACTGCAGACATGCATTTAATGCAGATGTTATTTATTTTTTCAGAATGCATATGACATTGTTTATGTCTAGCACTTCATGAATCTCCTTGGCTACAATTTCAGTTAGTTGTTTTCCACACCTTTGGAACTGGTCAACTTACACATGTGAAATTAATTTGTTTGAATCCACTTTGAGGGTGGGATGGGGATAAATATCATAGATTAAAACTATTTAAGCCTTGACACAGTTTACAGGCATAATTTGTGTAAATAGATGTATCTATTTCATAGTCTGAATTAGGAAGTAGTAATTATCAATATTTGTTTTTATTATATTCAGTCTTTCAACAGCACAAGTTACTTGAAATAATTGATTCAACTAGTAAGTAGTTAGAAACTATCTACCTCATCCTTTTCTATAGGTCCGTTATAACGACTTAGACATTCACTAAAAAATGAGATCACCTGTCTGATATGAATAGGTCTGCTCTAGGGAAATTCAAACAAGCAGCTGGAATTGCTAGTACGAACAAGATTCAACCAGTTTCAATCAATATTTTTATTTCACAAATGAAATTATTTTGTTTAGTAACTCATTTTATATAGTATTTAATATTTATTTTTGAATATAAAGTGGAGATAATGGCTCCATGTCATGAAACAGGTCCTTTACACGAAAAGGCTTTACCATTAGCGAAATGGACCCACTACAAATTACTAACAGTATCAGTAAATATTAATATTTCATAAATGGAATAATTTTGTGTAGTAACTCATCTTAGAAATGAATGTACTTGAAATCCATGTTTTTCATATATAAAACTAATTTGTTTTTTAAAGTTGATATTAATTTATTGTAGTTGTATTGATTCAGATTAAAATGGCTTACCATATGCAGTAATAGTACTTATTTTTTACCTGTATTAAATGTATCAGGTTCAGAACTGTAAAACTAAGTTTTACATTTTGTTTTTTCAACTATTTCACACAGATCATAACTTTTAAATGTATCTTATCCAAGCAGCCACAGAAGAGGTTGAAAAGAAATGTCTGAGAAGTCAAAAGGAGGATGAATCCCAAAGGATGCTTAGAGTGAAGGGCTTCACAAGATCAGTTTCCCATGAGACTCTGGAGATGTTCTTTGAGAATACAAAGAGGTGTGGTGGTGGAGAAATAGAGAGCATTGAGTTCGGGAAAAGTAGGAGAGAGGCTTTTATCACCTTCAAAGATCCCACAGGTAAATTTATTTCCTCATTACACCACTCCCTTGATAACTCGCGCCCTGAAAACACGCGAACCCGCTTATAACATGGTGTCAGGCATGGATCCCATTTTTAAAACCTGAAAATATCCCAAAAATGTATCCCTATTTGTTGAACTTGAAGAAAATGGCGATCAAAAGTCGTAACGGAAACTTTGATGTATCGCTCATTTTATCATTGAAAACGGTAGATAGGACCTGGAAATTTTAATTAACACTATGAAATATCAAATTTAAAAATAGCTCATACAATTTTTTACATTTTCTTTCCAAACGACATTCCTAGTACACCGCAATTAATGATATGTAAGGAAATTTCGATCAATGAAAATGTCACTTATGCTGAGTGGAGGCAGTACTTTAATAAATAAATACAAATTAAATAATTCTTTTATCAATTGAAATTTGTGTTCTAGTTCCATCTTTTAGTTCCTTTTAAGTGTAATTGTCATAAATGCAATGTGCATGCATATGTCCTCTTGTAATTAAATGTAAAATACGTCAATCTACTGTAACAGCTATGTCCACGAGAACCTAATTAAGTGCCGACCGTGTTTTAATAACTGAATTGCGGAAGTATTTTGTTGTATTGTTGTACTGAATTAAAAGCTGGCCTCCTTTGTATTATCACGTTAATTATGTCTTTTGAATAAAAACAGGAGGTGGAATAAAAGAAAAGTTAAAAGGCGCAAAAATTGGACTAACTTAAAATCTAGCATCCTCAGTTGTATGTCGGGTGAACTCACTTCATTTGATCAATCGAATACTGTAATAAACGTTATTGTGTATATAACAGAAACTACCTTAAATTAACCAACTCTTTCATAACTGTGATCAAAGATAACAAGGCAGCCAAATGAAATGAATACTTCATAAAATATCGAACATGATTTCACCGATACGGACCATTGTGGGCAAGCGAGGTTCAGAGAATTCTTGAACTGGCATTTAGAGATATCTTCAGGGATGATAAGAAATTTCATTATTACTTCCAATGAAATCACAACATTAACATTATACTAAATGAACAATAAAAACTTGAGTTTCGACATAGACGTGTCACGAAATAAATGTCGCGTGTTTTTGAGAAAAAAAAAGTAATCTTGTTTGGTGGTGTATCAACAGTTAGTCTAGTTCCCAAATTATGGACTACCGATTTGGCAAGATACTATTAAACACCACTATGGGAACCAGACTCATCAAGAAAACAAAAAGCAGTGATGTAATACACAGATATTTTGCGTACACATGATGGTTGTTCAAACCAGCAGGAACAATCTTTCATATGTTGGATATTTTGAGAAAAAAATGTTATTTAAACTGAATAATGAACAACTTCATTAGAAAAAGTGCATTATTAAAAATTATTATCGACGTAATTGTAAAATGAGGATTCAGTCATTAAACAGCCCAGTTCCCTAATGCCGACCCCCTCCCCACAGTTTTCTTGATGTCAAAGCGTTTTTTTTCTTCAATTTTTTGAAGGTCCCTCGTAACTCATGCCTTGTTTATAGTGCGGTCTATGTTTGTGGACCCCGGTTGTGCGCTATTTATCGAGGGAGAGGTGTATATCCATTTTTAGCTCTCCAAATTGGGTGTTCCCATGTGCTCAAAAAATCAACCTCAATCAGTCTAATACACTTTTTTTTAGAAGCTGTTAAAATACATGTAGGGAAAACATTTTGCCAGTCTATACAATACCAGCCCCTGAAAGTGCAATGAATGAATTAGAAAATACAGAAAAAGTAAAAGAAGTTATCAGCTCTTCACTATTTACCTCTGAAGTCCAGGAAGTTGTTGTTGTTGTTGTAGGGTTTTACGCCATTTTTCAGCATAAGATAGGCTATACATGGTGGCCAGTATAAATGGTGGAGGAAGAACCCAGGAAAATTCTGCAAAGAATCACCGACCCTCAAGAAGCTACTGGCAAGCTTTCTCACATACCATATTTACCGTATGTTTCAGACACAGTTTGTTTTTTGGAAATATAATATTTAAATGCCTTGTAAGTTTTCGGACATTGCTCTGCTACAATTTTTTCTACAATTTATGTTTTCGGACACAATCTAGGAAGATCTGCTGCTTCGTTTTATTGTAAAAGTCACAGTGTGTTTACCGTTAATTTAACTGATACAAAATTCGTTTCACTTGGTAGCCAGTTATTTATTGTGATCATGAACTTCCATGAACTAATATAATTTAAACTTTTTAATTGTATGTATATATTTATGTATGTATGTATGCAGATAAGATTGATAGATAAACATTGTTATATTAGGCCATACACAATAAGTAGCAATATCAAAGAATGAAAAGAAATATGATTTAATGCTGTAATATATTTAAATATATTATTCAATATCAAGTAGCTTGTTCATAGCCATTTTTAGGTCCTCAGGCAAAAAGCCCTCAAATTCTGTATCACTGTCATCATCCATATTGTTTAATTGTTTGTCATTTCTGATCAGCGCGTTTTCATTTCCGCTCAGATTGACACTGATGCCGCATAACTTGAAAGATTTAATTATCATTGTGCGCTTTTCCTTCAATGTGTCCATGGCATTTACATCCCAGTCCAATACAGTCTGTTTGCTGGCTGTTTTGATCCGTCCGTTGCTGCTTTCATTAGATGATATTAGTGCATTCGTAGCATCCCTGATGTATTCCATCCAGCCTCGGTGGAGGTAGCTCTTGACAGGTTTATTGATGCTCACATCAAGAGGTTGCAATTTGGATGTGCAGCCTCCTGGTATTATTGTTAAAAAAAATATACCAACATATTAATCACGCCAACTCGTATATTGCAACTTGCTTGTTATTTTACCCTTCCTATGCATGCATGCAACACTCACCCCATATGGAGCCTTTTACTCTTGGTGCTCTAAGATTAGTCATTATACATGTACCGGTATTTCTACTCTCGATACTAAAATGTTTGTCATAAATATCTTAAAAATTATAATTCCAAAATCTTTTTGTTTAGTTTGAATTAATATCTTAATTACACAGAAATTAAGCTTGCGCGCATTTGTAATGTAGATTTTAATGATCACCGATTAGCAGAGGGTTAAACTTTGGATAGCAAGATTAGTAATATGGCGGTTCTTTTGGAAAATACGCACACAATCATGGCTCTAATACAAGTATGGCTGTGTTTTTGGTGGATGGACATGTATCACATAGACAAAATAGGCAAGTAATGCCTGTTTCATTCATTATCCTTTCCATGGCGCTTGACAAAATACTTGTT
Organism: Sinohyriopsis cumingii; assembly: GCA_028554795.2. Classification (NCBI taxonomy): domain Eukaryota; kingdom Metazoa; phylum Mollusca; class Bivalvia; order Unionida; family Unionidae; genus Sinohyriopsis; species Sinohyriopsis cumingii. The sequence continues at coordinate 1,785 of JAPYKE020000692.1, read as the reverse complement.
TTACTTCTTGGCAGCACGTCGTCATGTGAGCTAACGGTAACTTTGTTACAGACATGGGGGTGGGGAAATAAATCTACCTTCACCTGTATGTTTTTGGACACCTAATTAAAGAATTTGATATGTATTTGGATGACAAAAAAAGTAATTATTTGTTGCAGTCCGAAAACATAAGGTAAATACGGTACTCACACTGACTGAATCTGAGACTTGAACCCACGCAGACAGAGGTGAGATGGCTGTGATCCGTAATGGTGAGCAGTTTAGATCACTCAGCCTCTTGGGGCCCCAGTCAAGGAAGTAAAATGACCAAACAGATTTTTTTATAGGTGCTCATCGGAACTAAAGTCAAGCTGTATATTTTATAACCCATATTATTCCCATCAATCATACACCAAAATAAAGAGAATAATAAGTTCTTTTTACAATACCTAATATATACAATGTATTTTAAATGGCCATTACAGCCAGTGAGGAAAACCTGGGAAATTCTTTCTTATTAAAAATCTAAGACTATACAAAATCTGAAACTGTAGCACCTTAGTACTACACTCTCATTGCAAAGTAGATCACAATAACTGCTATTTTATACTTCACTGACTTTGGTAAATTTTATCTTTCCTATGCATTTTTTATAAATGAATTAACGGACTGTGTAAGCATCTCTTTTCATACCTCATTTTTAGAACAGAATAGGTCACTGTTATTTATATTTCACATTTTACTTAAGCTTGAGGTAAGTTTTTGTATTTTTGTTCATTACCAGATAGGTGTTTTTCCACCCGGTGCATACTCTGTCATACGTGGAATCATGAAACTTAGTTTGGATATGCATCAACAGCCTGGGGCCTCAAGTGGCCGAGTGGTCTAAATTGCTCACTGTTACGGATCATTGCCATCTCACCTCTGTCTGCATGGGTTCGATTCTCAGGTTCGGCCAATGTGGGTATGTGAGAAAGCATGCCAGTAGCTTCTCGTGGGTCGGTGGTTCTTTCTGGGGTTTTTCTGGGTTCTTCCTCCACCATTCATACTGTCTGCTACGTATAGCCTATCTTGTGCTGAAAAATGGCATGAAACCCTACAACAACAACAACAACAACAATGGATTTATGTCTTCATGTAATCGTTTCATAGTGGCAGTGTGTAGACAAGTCTTCAAATTTTCTTTATTTTGATAAATAGTGAAAGATATGTGTTCTTAAAATTATGGTAGGCAGGTCATTTTTTTTTTTGTTAACATGGGCGAAAACTATGCTAGGGTTGCCAATGAAAAAACAAGGACATTTGGCCAACTGGGAACACAAATATTCTTTTTGGGGGATTTATTGCATACTATGTACCTGCTATCCTACCTAGGTTAATGAAGATGCGTCTTGATAAGCAGTACAGCCACATTACAAAAGTACATTGTTATGAGCCATACTTCAGTAATTTTGTTTAAATTGTGTACTTGAAGTTAATTTGACAGGCACTGTGCATGCTATAATCCTGAATTTTGATGATGATCTCCAGCTTGTTTGTAATGTGACCTATACTTCAACAACGCAAAAGGTCCCAATAACCAGTATTTTACTTTTTACTGGCTTTGAGTTTTTGTATATAGCTCCTGATCAAATATTCTTTTTGCTTTGTTTTTATGATGCTATATTTACACACTAGTATCTAGATTTTTTAAAACATGGTGAGGAGATGTAGCCTTATTTCAAAAGTGGTATGTGTTACCTATATATAATGACTCAGTGACTTTGTTGAAATTTTGTATTAATTTTCTTGGTGCTGCTAATGATA